>JBBMEF010032154.1:0-15645 GCA_037832685.1 Sicyos baderoa | reverse complement strand
CTTAAATGATAGAAATTTAGAAAAAGTAAGCGAAGAGAATCAAGAATTCGAAGAAGAAGAAGAAAAGAAAGAAGGAACGAGTGAAAATGAAGAAGAAGAAGAGAAGAAAGAAGGAAATAGTGAAAATGAAGATGAAGAGAGGAGAGAGAAAATAAAACAAAAAAGACAAATGAAAAAAGAGGGGAAAAAAAAGAGGTAAGATAATTTATGATTATATATGCAATTTGTTTCAAAGAAATGGTGGTTGAACTTGATTTATGGAAACGGGCTTGGTAAATTTACTAAAAGACCCCTTCATTAAAAATAAGCTGAACTGATGGAAGTCTATCAGCTCAACTGATAGAAGTCTATCAGCTAAACTGATGGAAGTCGGGAAGGGCAATTTGGAAAGAAAAAATATTTTTATAAAATGTGCTATACATGGAAATATTTTAAGATTTGTGACACAAATATAATGCAAGGGGAAAAATGTGCTATACACGGTAAATTCCCTAGGAAATAGCTCTACAGCCACAACGCCAAACGCTGATTTGAGTTGAATCGAGCTAAATTTTGATTAACCAAAAAATTTGAGATATATAATGGGAGTTCATTGAGTTATAAATTCTCTTATACACTCCTAAATTAAGAAGACACATAATATTTAAATACTCGCAAATATAAAACAAAATAAAATTATACTTGAATAAAAAATGTTTATGGGTGTGGGGAAGAAAGCATGAAATAATTAGTGAAAGAGAAATATTTAAATTATGTTTGAACATGATCTATAAAATAAGAGAAATATTTAGGTCATACCTGGGCATGACTTAAATATTAATGTCTATATATATGGCTCAATATGTGCCACAAATTATTTTTATTTTCTTTTTTTTTTACTTTTTGAGTTTAAAATATAGAAAATTGTAGTGTATGTTGATGAACATTAATATTTAGATCATGTCTGGGCATGACCTAAATATATCTCATAAAATAATATCCACCTATGTAGTGATTTTTTTTTTTTCTTTTGTATTTAAAATCAAATATGATAGGATCAATATTTAAGTGGATATTAATATTTAGGTCATGCCTAAATATTTGTGTTGGTAAAATTTGGCAGTAGGGAGCCATTCTGCCAGGTGTAATGTTCTGATTGGAGAAAATAAGAATGATTTGTGGTCCAAAGCTCATTTACTTACGACCTTTATTCTCCCATGCCAAAACCCATTGTCATCCACCAACGCTCTTAATTTTTTTCTTTCTTTTTTAATATTTATTTTATTTTCAAATTTAAAAATTTTGAACTTAAATTGGAGCCCATCCATTGACTCACTTCTCATAAAGTCACCAAATGCTTCATAAAAGAAATAATAATTTAGATAATATGAATTTCATTTTAATTAATTTTAGATTATAAAAGTAGACCAGACTCTCGTGAATACTATTTTGGGATAAATCCCAATATTCATCTCAAATCTTATAAAGATGGTGAAAAATTATCACAAAAAAGAAAATTTGGTTTGAGTTGAATCTCAATATCAACCTAAATAAAATATTGATAATTAGACAAAATGATTGGCTTATCACATATATTGCATTTTAACATATGCATCTAATGTTTTTTTTTATAAAAAAAAAATAATATTCAAAACCACCCAATAATTTAGTGGTCAAGAGGATTTTAAAAAACTAAAATATAAATGTACAATCGAATTTAAGAATTAATTTTCTCCAAACCTCTTAAACATCTAAATGTTGTTTTCACAAATATATAAAAAATGGCCAATTGAGGAGAGGTGATATAAACAAATGTGACTAGCATATATAGCTATCTTTTTTTCTTTTCTTTTCTTTTTTTTTTTTTTTTTTTTGAAAGAATAGTATAGCTATATGGCTATAGGTATATGTGAAGGTTACATTCACTCAATATATTATTCTTCTTGTACTATTAAGAATGTGCATCTTAATGAATTCAAGTAATTTTTTGAGTAAAAATGAAACATGTCTGGTTGAAAATGTTGGGCATCTTAAAAGATTCCAATCCCCAAAGTCCACCTATTTTTTTTGTCTTGTCTAGAAAAACATGTCACATTAAAAAACTATCAACATTGTCTTTAAAGAGATTTAGATACCAGAAGCATTTGTTGAGCAAACAAAGTTGTCTCACATCGCTAAGATTAGAGAAAGATTTTGTGTATTTAAGAAGGGAGCAACACCTTCATTGATATGAGGCCTTTTGGAAGATGTCCAAAAACAAAGCTATGAGGGGTAATTTCCAAAGTGGACAATATCATATCAACGTGAAGATTTGTGGTTGTTCGTTGTCCCTAATAGCATTGGTCTATTATATAGGGTTTAAGGTCTCATTCCCCCAAAAGTGTAATAAATAAATAATAATTTTCGAATGTCTAATTTAATTTGGAAGTTTCCATTTTAGACTTTCAAATGTTTAATTTTAATTCATATACTTTTACAAAAAAAAAAAAAAAAAACTTAAAATTGGTCTCTTTAAAACATTGAAGTTAATATTAATGAAAATCCGTTCAATAATATCAATAATTTTAATAGAAGTAAAGATAAAATGTGAACATAATTCAAAATTTTAAAGACAAAAACCGAACATTGAAAGTCAAGGACAGACGATTAAAAGTCTAGAAACAAACAAAATTCATAGTCTGGTGACGAAAATGGAATTTAAACAAACAAAAAATAAGGGAAAAAATACTTTTTTTAGTCTTTTAAGTTTGGATTCTAATTTTAGTTTAGGCTCTAAATTTCAAAATTGAACATTTTTATTTATGACATTATAATAACTTTTAGCTCGTGGAATAACAAAATTGTTACTTACATAAAAATGATAAATAAATTAATTTTAAATTTCAAAATATTGATGAAATAATTATTTTAGTTTTAATTAGATAAAAGTAAACTTAAAAAAGAAACAAGAAAGACTAAAAGTTAATATTATGATTCAATTTTAAAATATATGATCCAATTTTATACCCCAAGTGCATACCAAAAAAAAATTGTCAAAATGAATCAACAATTTAAAATTGAAATTCAAAATTCAATTACATTTAAAAAAAAAAAAAAAAAAAAAAAAGAGAAATTTATTGTTCTTCTTCACGCGTCCCCCACACCTCTCATTACTATCTCTCACTCTCTATTATAAATTCCTTTCTCCATTCTCCACAAAACCCCATCTCTCTTTTCTTCTTCTTTCTCTCTCTACACGGCGGCGCATCGGACAAACATGGGCGGCGGTGGCAATGGCGGCGGTGTGATATTGGTGGCAGCATGTTGGTGTTTGGTTACGGGGGTTTGTGGGGGAAGCTTTTACGAGGATTTCGATATCACTTGGGGTGGCAATCGAGCTAAGGTCTTTAATGACGGGCGCCTTCTGTCGTTGTCTTTAGACAATGTTTCTGGGTCTGGTTTTCAGTCCAAAAACACATACTTGTTTGGTCGGATTGATATGCAGCTTAAGCTCGTCGCCGGTAACTCCGCCGGCACCGTCACCTCCTATTATGTATGTTCTTTTCTCCACTCCATCTTTTTTCTTCTCGTCATATCAAAAACTAAAAGTGAGTATTATTAAAATATCAAAGTAAAATTATTTAATTTAAAATATGCTGATCAAATTGAAATTAGATTCCACTCTAAAGTTACAGGTTTGAATCTCTCCCCTTCACTATTGTTATATCAAAAAAAAATTGAAATTTGACCACAAATCTGAGTAGAAAAAGTCTACCTTGTAAGATTCCACTTTTTATTTTCTTTGTACATATTGTTTCTATTTTAATTGTGTGTGAGTTTTCATTTTAGTTTACATATTTTCACTATTTTAAATGGGTGAGACCAGATGTTGTGAATACAAGTTTGGGGAATGAGATTATAAATATCGATTGTAGGGATCAAATTTGTGACGGTGGTGTTGAACTGGTCTATAACCAACCAATGAAACTACTAGGCCACTCACCCATTATGGTTGAATTTGGAGAAGATATTATAGTAAGAGTTTAAATAATCAACTCTTTATATATTTTGACCCTTTAAATATCTTATTTAAATCCAAACTAACTGAATAATAACCATAATTTAAGGTGATGAAAAAGATGTGAGCATATTTAAGTAAATTATAAATTTGATACTTAAAAGAAATTAAAACTTAATGATTTTAAAAGCTGAATTTAGTTGATTTTGTGTTATTGTATTCAAAGACTATAATTCTATATATACTAACAAGAACTTGATTCACAAGGCATGGTGACTTGGATTCTTTTGTCCAAAAAAGTGATGAAAGGATTGTAATGAAAAATAGTGAATTGATTGGGAATTTGAATTCAAGGAAAAAATTTGATTGGAATTTGTTTTATGGCAGTTGTCATCTCAAGGGCCAAGCCATGATGAAATTGACTTTGAATTCTTGGGAAATTTAAGTGGTGACCCTTACATTCTCCATACAAATGTGTTCACTCAAGGAAAGGGAAATAGAGAACAACAATTTTACCTATGGTTTGATCCCACCAAAAACTTCCACACTTATTCCATTATTTGGAATCCCCAACAAATTATGTAAGTTCAACCTTTTCCTTTTCCCTTTCCCTTTTTATTTTCCTCTCTTTATATCATTGCAAATATATTCAAATGTAGAATTTTTTTTAGATCATTACAAATATGGTAAAGGTAGATTTTTTTAGATCACTACAAATATGGTAAAATCTCAATTGTCTACAAAAAGTACTAATAACATTAGTGTAAATTTAATGACAAAAAAATTTATTGGTTCAAATTTAACCATCTAAATTATTGTAACTAAAAAGTTATGGTGTTAATGTTAATAGTATTGAAGAAAAAAAAGGATTTTTATAAATAAAATAATAAATCTAAATGTAAATGAAAGGTTAAATAAGTATATGAATAAATGTTACCCAAATATAGTTCAACAAAAAAACAGAGTTTGAGTCTCCCCCTACTAAATATTGTAAGAATTAAAAAAATGTTATTTGAATCAATTTTCTTTAACTATATATATTTGAATAATTTTTTTTTTAATTAATGATTGTTAAATCATAATTAATAAATAAGATCTATAGTAAATAGATTGAATAATCAACACGAGTTCCAAGCGCATCTATTAAAATCTAATAATAAAAAAGTTACATGTTTATATCCTCACTCTCATATGTTATTTGAATCAAATAAAAATAGAGAGAATAAGTGTTTTAATAGATTTTTTAATAATTGTTTTTAGTAGTAATATATCTTTTTTCTTAATAAAAACACATGTACATTAGTGATTTTTTTTTTAGTATCCTTACTAAGATTCAATCTTTAGACCAGAAATATCAAACTAATTAATAGTTGAACTCTTGTACATTAGTGATTATTAAGATAATAATTAATCAACATATAAATTAACCAATGTTTATTAATATCATTGGTTGATATGAATATTACATATTTACGTTAACTAATGATTGATGAAGATTTAGAAAACTTTAAATTCTTATAAGTTTAAACTTGAGATGAGGAAATTTGAACTATTCATTTGTTAGTCAATTCTTTTTTTGAATATTTGTTAAGAACTCTAATATCACGACTATAAAAAATTAATTCATAAATAGGTGGAGATTATGAATTAAATTAATCACCTTTTATATTTAAAGCATTTTTTAATTAATTGAATCATTTCATGATAATTTTTGTTGGTCGAAAATATTATAATTTTAATTAGTTGAGTCTATTTTAGGTTTTTCTATAATAAAATTATAATTGATGATAAATTAATTGTTAATCGACTTTATCATTAAATTCAATTTATATAATACTTTTCATAATGTGTCATCATTATTTGATTTGACATATCATGAAACATATTGATTAAAGCTCAATAATTATGACAAAATAATAGTAAAGAGACTAGAATGAAAGAAGATGGCTGTGGACAATAACTTTTTGGTTTCTTAGTTCGATAAAAATTTATTACTCACTAATAATCATGAAGTATTTTAATTGGTCAAAAGAATTTTAAAATGTATAAGATAATGAATTTAATTTATGATGACTATCTATTTAGAAATTAATTTTTTTAAAAATTTATTAGTTCAAATATTATAGGGTCAAGTGGAGCTCAATCGTCATAAATATCAATATATATATATATATATATATGAGAGGATGTTTCAAAATATATATATGTGTTGGTACCCTCCACCTTTAAAATGGACTTAAAACATCAAAAAAATATTTTTGCTTTGTTTGACATATTTAAGTAGGATTTGGTTTTAGAATTTATCAATTTCTCCTTAAAAATCTATATCCCAACGAGTTTTTATTAACTTCTCCTCATTTTTACTTTTAAAAAAAAATATTCAATTTTAATCATTAATTTATAACTACTCAATTTTTTCTAACCATTCATTTTTAATCATTTCCTTTTTAACTACTAACCATAACTATTGATTGTAAATTTACATCAAACAAGATTTTTACTATAACTCTTCTACACAAAAACTACATCCAAACGAGTTTTTAGCACAACTTTCAGTTTTTAACTTCTCAATATAACTCTTCAAGATAACTCCTAAAATTAAATCTTAGCTAAATATGCCAAACATACCGCCATTGAGTAACCTTACATGTACCTTCAATAATATTCTAAATCCTAATGGTACAATATTTGAATGTCAAGAAAATAACAAAAAAATTAATTTTAAATATATGATCACTATGAATTGATTTTTGTTTTTTAATGAACCATAAATTAAATACACCACTTTAAAAATGATTTTAAGAAAATGCTAAGTTTCATAATTTTAACAATATTTTAAAAAATATCTTTATCTTTAAATTTTAGATGGAAAACTAAACCTTCTAAAAAAATGCTGCCATTATGGTTTTTTTTTCTTTAAACCTGCTCCCGAATATCATTTCAATAATTTTTTTTTTTTTTTAGAAAACTATAACATCTCAATTAATTCCCGAAGCAAAGAAACAAAAACCAAAAAATATATAAATATAGCAGACAAATTGATGTAATAATTAGAATTAATATTAATCTGGTTCTTCATCCTCAGATTTGAGGTAGACAGGTATCCAATAAGAGAATTCAGAAATGCAGAAGCAATCGGCGTACCTTTCCCGAGGACTCAGCCGATGAGAATCTACTCCAGCCTCTGGAGCGCCGACGACTGGGCCACCAGAGGCGGACTGGTCAAAACCGACTGGACCAAAGCTCCATTCACCGCCTATTATCGGAACTTCAACGCCACCGCTAAATCCTGGTCCTCCGCCGCCTCCTCCGCTGCCGCCTCTTCCGCCGAACTCGACGCGTTCGGCCGCCGCCGCCTCCGCTGGGTCCAGAGATACTTCATGATCTACAATTACTGTACCGATCTCAAGCGATTTCCTCAAGGCGTTCCGATCGAGTGCAAATGAAATGCGGCAATGGCGGCGCTGGGATTAGGGTTCTTCACCGGAGTTGAAACGGAGGGGATTTTAGGGCTTTGTTTCTTTTTTTGATCGTTCGTTGTAAATGGGCTTGGGCTTGCTGTTTTTACTAATGTTGCTCTAATTTTCTTGTTTATTATATATATATATATATCAAATAAAAATTAGTAAAACAATGGGAATGTCTTTTTTTTCTTTTTTTTTTTGTAGAGGATGGGGGCAATAAATGATACTAGAGTTAAATAACGATTTCTAGGCTCGAACACATGAGTGTAGAGTTGAAAATTCGATTTGGCTCCCTTCTATGTAAGTTCCTCCTCGGTTAGATAAAAAACCTAGAAAGAGAACAAAAATCGAAGAGATTTTGTTCCTCCCAAATATTTCCAATTATGGCTAAGATTAAATATGTTGAGTTTACATTGTCCTCTCTAGCGTGTATGAGTTGTAACAAAATAAAATTGAAAAATATAAAAATTGAATGACTAAAATCAAATAGGATGAGATTGAGTGAAAAATGGTGGTTGGTTATCCCTCCTTTAGTGGGATCATTGGTTGAAACAATTTATTATTTATTATTTTTTTAATTTTTTAAAAAACCAAATGGTGGTCGTTTGTCCATTTGAGGGATGATGGGTTGAAATGATGTATTAATTTATTTTTTGAATTGATTCGAAAATATGGAATAAGGGTAGAATGAAGACGAATTATTTATCTTCATTTTTAGTTTAGACATTGAACATTTACTACTATTTCCAAAAAAAATTAGCTAGATCAACTGGAGTAGTAGATATGGGTGCTCAAACAATTCGAATAACCTGAATAAATTCAACCCAATTTGATGGATTAGGTTGGGTTAAATATATTTTTGGGTACTAATTGGGTCAGTGGCGCAATAGTTTTATCGTTTGGTTATAAATCAGTTCAACATTAGCGTCACGGAACATCCCTATAATCGGTATGAGGTAATTATATATATGTATATTTATTTTATTTAATAATTATTTCTAGACTTTTTATTTTCTAATATTTTTTTTCGTCTTTATATTACATCATGATAAAAATATATATTCAAATTATGTCATCCATTTTTGTTAATTTTAATTATTATCTATTTGTTTTATAGACGTCAAATTATAACATCTATTTTTGTTGTTTTAATTATGTTTTATGCTCTATAGTTGAGATCTTTTATATGAATCATGATTGTAGGATTAATGCTTGATGACTCTTGTTTTTGTATAGTGTATGACTATTTTGATAAATGACATTTATATTTGCAAAGCATTGATGAACCAAATGACTCAACCCAATCCAATGATTGGGTTGAAAATCTCTCAACTCAATCCAACTAAACTCTTGTACATCCCTAGTCAGAGCTAGTCTATGGGATTGAATGATATTAGTTTGCTTTGCATTGGTTTTAGGTCAAATTGATGATCGATCTAATTCAATCGAGAATGAATGTAAATGACAAAACCATTCGTTTGGTTTCTCTAGGTTTTAGGCCAAATCAAAAATCGAATATTTGAGTGAGAGAGGAACCAAATTACTGTCTAATAATTATAAAATTATTAATTCGGTTTAATCTTGATCGATTCGATTACTCAACAAATTTGTTTTTTTTTTCTATCTTTTCAGTTCCAATCACTATTTTAATCTTTTTTACTATAAGTAAAACTAACTTATAAAAGAAAAATTAGAGTAAATAATTCAAAATTAGTTTGGTTCACGCCGTCAAACAAAATATACCGCTATTAGGATGCGTTATTGCACCACACGAATTGCACGAATTTCACGATTCGTCAATTATCGTTGATCAGTGGCCGATATTTTTTTTTTTTTTTTTGCAACCCTAATTTAGGGTGGCTCTGGTACAATGATAAATTGTGAGAAAGGCTTGAAACCTTATAGTTTTTTATTAACTTTCCACAAATATTTATAATACATGAAATATCAAATCTCAAAAAATCTCCTAATAAATACTAAATCATATTTAATAATATTCAAATGCTAAACTTAACCTATCCTATCCTAAAGAATATGATATTTATTCCTAACAAATGAAATATTTGTATCGGATGATCGGTGGCACGATTCATTATCTGGTTGAGTTTTTCACTCCACAGTTACGAATTTAATCCTTTGAATGGGTATTAGTAATCCATTTTTCCGTATTGTACTAAAAAAACAGAATATTTTTCTAATAAAAATTGGTATGGCCTATAAAATCAATGGATTCTCTGTCTCTCAAAATAGAGTAAACTACGGCGGCGCTTGAATTTGGCCTCTCATTCATCTTCTTCCCCGGAATTCGTTCTCTGTCTCTCAAATTCAAATCCAATTTTCCATTTTCCATTTTTTCAATTTTCTCCAGAAATTCAATTCATTTCATTTCCAATTCCCATTACTCCCAACCTTCCATGAACAATCCGCCTATGAACCCACCACCGCCGCTCCAAAAGCCCCCAGGCTACAGAGACGACGCCGCCTCCGCCGTGGTGACCGTGCAAAATCCGCAATCCTCCGCCGGCGCCAGATATCCCAAACCCCACCCCCCCACCGCCTACAAACCCAAGAAGAGAAAACTGAGCTGCTGCAAACTCTTCTGCTGCATCCTCTGTTTCATGACTCTGTTTTTGTTCATCGTCGTCGCCGTCGCCACCGCCCTCTTCTACCTTGTCTATGACCCCAAACTCCCTGTCTTCCACCTTATCGCCTTCCGCATCTCCCTCTTCAATGTCTCCTCCACCCCCGCCGGGTCCTTCGTCACCGCCCGGGCTGCCATGTGGGTTGAAATCGAGAACCCGAATGACAGGCTTTCGATTAGGTATCGAAAGTTTGTAAGCTTGTAAAGTATTTGTATTCATAGTTATTATTACGTTTTAATTAGAGAGGTTAATACATGTTTTTCAAATTTCTTTTATATAATATTAATATTTTCAAATAACTAAATTTCTTTTATTAAATTAACTTAAATTTAATCATATTTTTAAATATTATTTTTTAAAGAGAAATATTTATATCATGTCCGGGCATCATGTATGAAATAATGTCCAGCTATGTGGCTTAATATGAGTTTCAACTTATTTTTATTTACTTTATTTTTTTATTTTTTAAATTTAAAATTAAATAGATTGTGGTTCATATTGGGTCATATATGTGGGCATTATTTTATATATAATGCTCATGTAAATATTCCTCTTTTTTAAATAGTTTTCGATTCGTGTTAATCTTCACGAAAACTTGAACATTTTATAAGAAAGTACATGTAAATACTTTTTAAGTCGTCATATTTATAATTATTTTCTAGATTTGACTGATATATAAATATTTCTATACCTCGTAGGTACAGAAAGATTATGTACGACGTGACAGTGGGGGAGGCGACGGAGTTCGGGCAGCGGGAGGTGGTGGGATTTACGCAGGAGTGGAGGGAGTCGACGACGGTGAAGACGGAGGCGATAGTGAATAAGAAGACGATCAGAGTGGAGGATGGGAAGAGGTTGTTGGCGAGGTATAAGAGTAAGGCTATGGATGTAAAGGTGGTGGTGGAGACGGCGGTCGCCGTGGGGACTCGAGGGTGGCTGTTTGGTCCGGTAACCGTTCAATTTGATTGCCAGTCTAAATTGAAGTCCTTTGAGGATGGAGAAATGCCTAATTGCACAACAAGTTTGCTTGGGTGGTATGTTTTTCATATTTTTTTTTTCATCTAATAAATTTGATCACATAATTTCTTTTTATTCAACAATTTTGCTGTTCAAAAATTCGAATTTATAACCTTTACATTACTAAACTATACAAATTATCGCTCAAGAACTCCATAATTTCTATAGTTTGATAATTACTGTTGGAAAAATATTTGTTTAGTTTTTAGATTTGTTTTTATTTGGTCTTTATATTTTAAAATTGAATACTTTAATTAATAATTAACTTTAATCAAGGAATATTAAAATCATTCATTATTAATGATAATTACACTTTTCTTTTTTAAAAAATATGACTAAATTAATTTTAAACTATAATATGAATAAGAGAATTTGTACTCTATAGCAAATTCCCTACCCACATTAGAATTATAAAACATTTTAAAAATATTGTAACTTTTTTTAAATACTATTCATAGACTCTATCAGACACTATTGATGGAGCCTATCAGATACTATTGATGAAGTCTATCAGATATTATTGATGGAGTCTATCAGACAATGGAATCTATCGGACATTGTTGATGGAATCTAATAATCTGATTTTGCTATATTTATAAATATTTTCATTATTTTGATATTTATGTAATTTCTTTTGTCTTAATATAATATGCATGCAAATTCCCCTATTAATAAAGTGATTATTTTAAATTTAACTGGAATTGATAATAATTAGGTTTGTTTTGCCTTTAATTGCAGGATCAATATACCTGGATGACATTGCTCCAAACGCAATTACATATTCATATTGAAAATGATAATCGTTTTCCCTCCATCTTTTTTCTTTAATTTTTTTTTTTTTATATTGGGTTGAATAATTTTTTTTTCCCATTTTTTATTTTTCTTTAGCCAGATTTATTTTTATTGATTTTTTTTTTTAATTATTGATTTTAGTACTTAGGAAAGTTAAAATAATTAATTTTAACCAAATGTGTCAATTATATGTTCACGAGTGAAATGTAATTAAGTAGAAAAAGAAAATCAAAATAGGGTTTCATTTCATTTGTACAGATGCGCAAAGGGTCGGGTGTTTATATTGAATCGTTGTAATTATAATGTAAAGACAATGTAATTTGAATGACTCTCTGTAAACTTCTTGAGAGAGATAGGCTGCTAGGGTTTTAGATTTATGTGTTGGAGGTTTTGCCTCGAGTGAGGGAGGCGTTTTTGTCGAGGGTTATGTGCCCTAAAGATCGAGTAGTTTGTAATTAAAGAACATTTTGTGTATATACAGTTGTAATTTATAAAGCATTATCAATTATTATTTGTTATTTAATTCACATTATCTAAACAAAACGCATTAATTGGGTTACTGACCTAAGCACAAGGTTATTTTTTGAACACTTGGACCAGTATGTTGGATATACAAGTGAATTTATGTCCAAGTGAATAACCTAAAACGTCTATTAGTATATGGATTGAGGTTAGGCGCCTCGACTTGATGACATTGTTAGTATAGCCCTGCTTTGGAAATGTTGTCATGTTGTAGACAATCAGCTGATTACAGTTGTTCATGTGTTGGAGAACAAGTTAGAGGGGGTGCCTATGTAAAGAGTTTGCATAAGACTAGATCACTAGAAATATATTTGATATGTCTAAGAGTAATTCCATTATAGACAATAGACATGGCTCAATATTTCACTAGGATAATCTTATGCTAGTTTGATCTTAATCCTAAATGAACTATGGATTCCTACTTGTGAAAGTATTTTTTGATGTGTAATATGAGTGAGAATAGTCAACAATGTTGATGCAATAAATCTCTCACGTTGGGGATTTTTGTGGTGAGTAGTTGAGAAGACAATGTCACAAGATAGAATTCATTCATTCTTTATTAATTGTTGGTATGACCTGCTTTGTAAATGTTACAAACTATTAGTGTTCAAACAACCTAAATAATTTGAAATAACCCAATCCAATTTTGGCGGGTTCGGTTGGACTAAGTTCAAATTAATTAATTTTTTATGGATTAGATTGGGTCAATGATTAATCTAAATTTAATCCGAGCTAATCCGACTAACCTGAGTTAATTATTAAATTTTAAAAATATTTTATTTCTAACATAATGATCTTTGCGAACATTAATGAATGTATCATGATAAAAATTTGTTTTTGTTGATTTTAATTATGTATTTGTTTTATGGAAGTCAAATGTATTTGTTTTTATGTTCTATAATTGAGATCTTTTATATAAACTATGAATGGTAGGTCTAACGATGGGTGACTTTTGATTGAATATTTTACATATTTAATATTTATATCAATTTCATTGCATTGATATGATAGTAGTTGGAAATTGTATTTTCTTTATGTTAGTGTATAACTAATTTTATGAAAAAATATTTATATTTTTAATGTATTGATGAACCGGATAAGCCAACTCACCCTAATCAAAAAATATATAGATTAAGTTGAGTTGAAAAGTGAGTCCAAATTTTTGGGATGGTCCAAAAATCCCCCTTTAACTCAACCCATGTACCCCATACAAAAACGTGATCCCTTAGGTGAAGTTTTTCCATTGGATTTGGTGATTTTCCTTCGATTGGTGACCGAAGTTTCCATCGGAGAGGGTTTTTTTTTTATGGAAACGAATTAGTTTTTAAATGTTCTACCGAAGTTTTATATTTTCAATTGTTTGGTCTTTTTTTTTAATATGATATCATGATCCAATAAGCCTAATAGAGTATTCAATCTAATAAATTGAAACTGAAATTCGTTTTAAAATCGGTGAAATCCAAAAAAAATACCATCTTGAATGAATATGTAAAGGATCCCGCTAGCTACGAGTCTTCTAAGCACTTATAAGTGGACTACTATGCTAATTACTAATTATTAAACATGTGATCGTGGTATTGAACATATTACCAACAAACAATAAACCAATACACCACCAACCATTTCGATCATATTATCTAATATATATATATATATATATATATATTACACTATGGTAATAATAGATGGATATATAATTTTTTTTAATACATATTATGGGAGGAGAGACAAATACCAATTGTCGAGATCGTAATACTGGTAATAATAGATAGATATGTATATAAAGACATAATAATGTTGATTTTCTTATTTCGCCTCTAAGCTAACTGATTTCACAAAATTACATAGCCATTATGACAAACTCATAAAAAAAAAAAAAAAAAAAAAAAAAAAAAAAAAAAAAAAAAAGATGAATATGAATATGAATGTGTTATCTGTACAAGAAGATAGATATGAAAGAATCGAATGGAATTCCCAGAAGCTAAAGAAAAAGAATGGAGAGATTGGTAATCCTAATGGCCGACGCCGGCTGGGAACGGACTGTCCGAGGTGTCGTGCGGCGAGCTTGTGGTCGAGAAGGTATATATATATCACTCTATCATTCATTCACCATTCAAGATTTACTTGAATAGACTTGTATATATCATTCTATTACTTATCAATTGTTTAATTCATTTTTTTACTTTTAAATTTACAATATTTAGCTCTGCATTGGTTGGCGGAGGTTTAAAATTCTATTATTATTATTATTATTATTATTTTGACACCTCATCACTTTTAATCGAAATTAAGATTTTTTTTCTAATCGTTCAAAGATTAAAATTAGATTTTTAAAAGTTGAGGGACCAAAGCGGAACAAAAGCGATAGTTCATGGACTAAAATTGGATTTTTGAAAGTTCAAGCACCAAAATAGAATTTACATGATAGTCATCAGTCCTCCTCCTGGTTTGGCCGATTCATTGGATCCAATCGTTTTCTCTTCTACTTCTACTTCTCTTTTTCTTAAATTGATATCTATTTTCTTTTTTTTAGATTACGATAATTGAGAGTAGAGGAATTCGAATTCATACCTCTTGGTCAAGTTTAATTTGTGGGTTATACCAATGTGTGAGTCCTTCCGAGAAGCTCGCGAATAAAGGCTGCTACCGGACCAACAATATGTAGATATTGGAAATGACGTCAACTACTTGAGTCACAAGTTTTCTCCTATGCCTTAAATAGTAACTAAATTTGTCTATAAATCAATAAAAATAAATAAATAATTTAAACAAAATTAAACCACTTGACAAGTATTTAAAATAAGAATGCCCAAAATAAATTATCCAAAATCTAACCGGTTAAAAACAATATTAATCATTAAAATACATTTATAATGGTAAAAATATCACGGAATTAATTTTAAATAAGTTAATAAAAATAATAGTTTAGTTATTATTATAGAAAGATTATAAGTTTAAATCTTTGATTATTTATTATTATTGAATTAAAAAAATAATTTCTCCTTCTTAAAATCAGAGGGTAGTACATTTATATTTTTCTAATAACAATTTTAAAGAATGAAATTTTGAATCTCCGCTTTAAAATAAAAAATACATATAATATAGGGAATTTGCGCTGTATGACAAATTTCCTAGTCTGCATTAGAATTATAGCGACTTTTTAAAAATATTGCAAATATAGCAACTTTTTTTTGATAGATTCTATCAAACATTATTGATGGAGTCTATCAGA
>JBBMEF010032133.1:4505-15646 GCA_037832685.1 Sicyos baderoa | reverse complement strand
AAAAAAAAATTGTATTAAAACAAAACAAAATAAGAGAACAAAAAGGAGATTTTGTTTGAGTTTAGCAAAATTATTTATTTAATGATTAAAAAAACGAAAATAAATATGAGTTAGCTTTTTCGTTAAATTTCAGTCAAATTATGCCATTTGGGGTCTCTTGGAGAGTCGTCATCATATACAACAAATTTGTTTGACATTTTTAAAGGATGTTACGTCTTTTGTAAAGATGTAATAACCCATTTTAACAAATAGTTTCAAACCCATTTTGACAAATGGTTTGAAAAAGTGACCCCTCTTAGCAATTTACCCAAACAAAAGTTAAGGTGCCAAAGCTTCTCAAAAAAATAAATAAATAAAGGTGCCAAAGAGCCTATAATGACAAAGTTCAATTAAAAAGAAAAAAAGAAAAAAAAATGTAATTAATTCCCATTGAAAACTATTGAACCAAGCCTTTAAAATGAGTGACATAGAGGGATCCAAGTTTATGTTGTCTTGACCAGAAGCAGCAATGGGACAGACATTTGTATGAGTCCCAAATTAAAATTTAAAAGCACCAATTTGCAAAAGGCCCAGGTCCCCCTTATTCTTTGCAAAAAGGAAGGAAGATATCACAAACATACCCTTGCAAACTTTTTTGGATCTTCTTTAAGGTACATTCAAAATAAAAATAATTATAGAGTGAATCATGTGAAATAGTGTGTACATTCATGTCAAAATTAATTGGTGATAAGAAGAGTAGTCCACTTATCTTATAAATATTTGTTGATATTCTCACTTTATCAATGTAGAATTCTGAACATGCCCCCTCAAGATGGTGCCTCTTTTAGGCTACCAATCTTGAATCGGATCTCAAAAAATAATGGTGTCCAGAAGAACTTTGAGAACTAAAAAAATATAAATTTAATTCATGATGATCACTTACATAGAAATTATTATTCTTTAATAAATTTTTTAAACATACAAATGTCCTAGGATCAAACGGTATATCTCATAATATTAGCTTAGATGCACACAATTCACTCGAATACTAACAAATTTTTTTAAAAAAATCTTATCACTAAATTTTATTCATAATTTAGTAATATGACTCTATTAACAGTTAATTTAGATTGTTATATAATTGAAAGAATTTTAAATCAACAAAAGTCCTAAAATAAAAGGGATACAAAGAAAATGGAGGGGAATTAAGGACCACTCTGAGAGAAATAATGGTAGCACAACCTAGTTTGATGTGAAATAATCAACATCTAAAACACAATAATATGTAGGGACTATTCTAGGGTAGTGTGTAGGGTCACCCGAAATTGTTATTAATTTTGAAATGGACCATTAACCATTTGGTTTGACTTAATTCCAGCTATGAGCAAATTTAAATGTAGGTGACTAGAGGCTGATGAAAATTGTGTTTGAAAAGTAATTTTTACTTTTTAAATATGACTTGATAATCATGAAAACTTTTGGAATTAAATTGGGAGAAAATGTTATTCAGTCGTTTGTTTTTTTAATGTTAATGACAAAGTGGGTGTTTGTTTTTTAATTATCGTGATTGATATTAATCTATTTCAGCTTATGTTCATAAATTTAAATTCAAAAATTAATATTTAATCTTAATCTATTTCGGAGCATTAACGTATTTTTATATAAAATTTATTGGTCTCTTCTTCCCATCTATTTTAAAAAAATTGATATTTAGTGGAAATTGTATATATTTCATACTTTAGAGTAACATACATATGTATTTTTAGGAAAAAGTATCGGTGTCCCCCACAGCTAATTTGATGTCCAAAACAACATTAAAAAGTTTGAAGATCAAAAGTGTATCAATCGTTACAACATCTCTTAGTGTAAAACGCGGGCAAGACTTAAAACTTAACACCAATCTTGAATGTGTGTTATAATCGTGTGAGGCCTACTAAATATATATAATATTAGGAACTTACAAATGTCCTACATTGGAAAGTGGAAAAGTCCAACATCAATATAAAAAGAGATATGAGTTATTTCTCGATTGCTAATTAATTTTGAGGTGAAAGCTCATATTCTTTATAATATAAATATATATTCATATATATTGGTATATTATTTGATTGGTGGTAATTCAATTCAATTCCACTTTTTCATAAAAGATACACCAATTATAATAACTTAAGTCTACATTTATTATTTTTTACCGAGAACAAATAACTATAACATACAAGTTTGCTGAGAATCCTACATTGATAAAGTGAGGATATCAACAAGTATTTATAAGGTATGTGGATTACTTTTCTCAATACCAATTAATTTTAAGATAAATATGCACACTATTTCAAAAAGTTATTTACTCCTATAATTAACCAATAATAACCGGTAACTTTCTATTATTTGATAATAAATTAATATCATAATCACTAATTTAATCTTAAAAGTCGACTCTCATTTTACTACAGTGATATCTTCGGATTCCGATTGAAGAAAGCCGTAAAATAGAATAGAATTGGAACGGACAAAATGGAATACTGTTCTGTGTGGGTCCATCTTATCTTCTACGTGGCACACGTGAATGCCTGTTATCCCTGGGCCCCTCACAACGTGGAGTTTTGACTTTTGACCACTGAACTAAAAAATAATAAAATGATTTAACATCAATAATAATTATAAAATGTTGGGCGTGTTCCCTTTAAAAAAAAAATAATAAAAAGTTTTTTCATTTCGCAGGATTTGGCTATTATATTCCCAACGCTACTGAAGACACAAAATTCCACAGCCACAAGATCTGCGACAGTGATTTGCCATATAACGGCTTTGGGTTAGAAATCAATTAAATTTTATAGTTTAATTATAAATCAATTCGAGTGTTATAGGTTTAATCTTAAAAATTAATATTTGTTCAACTTACTTTAGATTTTATGTTTTTTATCTTTTATTATTTACAATCGATCAACTTTACTTCAACTATATTTAGGGAGGAAAGTTCTTGTTACTGTTTGTAACATTTTGATTGTTAAATTTACCAGATATCGATGTCCATACATGAATGTTACATTTTTATGCTATACACAAAATTTGAGTATATGCTAATTAATTTATACTCTCTTGTGTGATTTCATCCTTCCAACTTTATACTATTTACTATTATTAAGATAAGAAATAGAGAATTTTGTATGAAGATGATAAAATATCACGTTTTAATTCTAGAAATTAGATAGATGCATGGAAGCAATTAAAGGACAGTATAGGGAAAAATTATACATGTGTATTATAAATGAAAGTGGTTAATTTCTTTTTCTTTTGTGATAGGGGAGATTATTGAACTATTATTTTTGTTGAATCAAAATAGTTAATTGCATTATTAAAAAGTAATTATAAATTAATTATTTGCATGTTTGTACTAAGAGAAGTGGAGTCTTTTGCAATGGAAAAGGAATCAACAATTTTAAATTTTAAATGATTAATGGACCGACTTTGACCCCAACCTAAGTGGCCTCCTTTTCTCTTTTTTCCTCTATTATTTCTTTTGTTTTCATTACTTTTTTTTGAGTAATACACATTGTTTTCTTAACCACCAAATTATTGATTTAAAAAAACTCTAAAAGTAGATTTAGTGGCTTGTTTTGTGGCGTAAGCAAGCATTTATTCGGCTTATTAGCTTACTAAGCTGTTTTATTTTTTAAGAAAAGAATTATTTGCTTAATTATGCTAAAAAATTAATGAATGTGATTGTCAAAGTAAGTGTAATTGATATGAACTACCTTATCTAGTTTAAAAAAACAAACAAAAACAACTTATCTGGAATGAACTTCAAATTCACTCATTGTACTAAAAAAAGTTATGATGCGACTAAATTTAAATTAATTAAATGGCAAGAAACTGTTAAACAACAAAGTTTATTTTTTGAGATATGGAAATTTAAACAACATATTTTATTTCTCTATGAAAAAAAAAATAAAGAAAAACATTTACATTCTTTTTTCTTTTCCCACCATTTTGCTTGAGTTCAGCTCTGCACTTGAGAAACTGCTCATCAAATGAAGTTACTTTTTTGGGCACAAAATCCAATCCAAGATATATCAAAGAACTTTCCCTTGGGGTTTTAAATCATCATCATGAAAAGCTAGATTCACTTCCAAATTGACATAATTTTCTCTAAAAAATAGAGAAAGCTTAGAGAAGGAAATTTTTTTAATAAAATAATAATTAAAAAAATGATCAGTTTTCACTCAAATTTAATTTTGAAACCCTTTTATCCCAATATAAAGGCACTATGTGTTCACTTTGATGAAGGCCAGAGGCAACAAATTAAAACCACCAATTTATCAAACTGAAGAAAATAAGATAGAAACAACCAAATTTAACTTAGAGAGAATGAGAGAAATAGAGAGATGAAATGAAAAGTGGATCCAAAGTTGATATTCAAGGTTTCTTTTTCCCCTTTCATTTACACATCTTGTAGACCCAAATCAAGAACAAATCTAACAAAAATCTATCATAAAAAGTAAATTCTCTTCCCTATCTTCCTCTATTTACACTCCACAAAATTAAATAAGAAATCATAACTTCCCAAAAAACCCTAATTCCCCCTTTGGTTGAGAGAAAGAGATATGTGTGTTTGTTGTTGTTGTTGATCTCTAATCATGCCAACAAAGAAGCATGACAACACACCTTCTGATAATATAAAGCTTTGCCCTTTGCTCTCTAAGAACTCCTCCAAATCCTCTACTTGGAGATGAAATCCTTCTCTTGGAGCTTCCACTATTGTTGAAGTTCATCTTCATATTTTCTTCTTATTCTTCTTCAAAATGAAATGAAATGAAATGGGAATTTAGATTTTGTGAATAATTTGAAACTACTTTGGAGAAAAATGGAATAATGGGTTCTCTTCTTATAGCAAAATAAGGGGGAGGCATGGACCATCAAACCCCTGTGGCTCTGTCCCCTAAACTCACTAGACATCTCCCATTTTCACATACCCCACAAACACACACTCTTCCCCAATATATTAAATTATACTATATACTTTTTAATTCCCTTTCATATTGTTATTATTTTATTTTCTCTCTCTCTAGATGTGTCATTCTCTATCTTTATTGCTTGTGTAGGCATCATCCACCACCATGGGCCAGCCAGTTAATTAAAAAACTTTTCATTTTTTTTTAAAGAAAAGGGTTATAAAGAGCCATATTTAGATAAGGAAGTATTTTCAACATTTTCACTTTACCATTTTTCTTTTAAAAAGATAAAAATGTGTGGCTGTAAAGATGGGTAAGTATTTTCAAAATATTTATCCATCTTTACTCAAGTATTGCTCGGTATTGTGTTATTTATGTATGTATGTGTGTGTCTGGATGTATATATGCATGTGTGCATCATCTTCCACTGCAAGGGACATGATAAGGTTATTATTCTTATAAGTGACAAAGCCTTGCCTTCTTTAATTTGTGTGTATGTTTTGTTTGTTCTTTCGGATATTTTTTTTCTTTTTTCTTTTCCCTTTTCTTTTCTATAATTGGTTGGATCATACTAAACAAGCAATATGGAAACTGAGTTTTGTAAGAAAAAGATAAATTTGATGAGGTTCACTTATCTTTTAAACTTCTTTCATGCATTTTCTCTCCCTATTAATTAGTAATTGTGTGGCGAATTAACATATTAAAATAAAATGGTAACTTTTTTTTTATTTGCTGTGCAGAGTCATTATTTTGTTGTGGAGTTTGACGAGGCACCATGGCAAACTTTAGGATGTGACGGATAAGAATATTATGATTAGAATATACTATGTATTTATTTGTAACTCGCTCTTTATTTTGATTTGACATTAAAAATAAACCAACATAATGATCTTATACGTATCAAGATAATTGTGGTCATTAATAAACT
This sequence comes from Sicyos baderoa, assembly GCA_037832685.1. NCBI lineage: Eukaryota > Viridiplantae > Streptophyta > Magnoliopsida > Cucurbitales > Cucurbitaceae > Sicyos > Sicyos baderoa. The sequence continues at coordinate 9,790 of JBBMEF010032133.1, read as the reverse complement.
AATACAAAAAGAAATAATTTTTTTTTTCAATTTTTTTTTTTTTTTTACTAATAGTAGTTTGGAGTTATTTTTTTTCTTAATTATGTTGCTAAATAAGGTTATGAAATATGAAGAGGCGCACAGTAAAAGTTAGTGGATGTGATGGTTTTGATTTTATATTTTATATATATTCACCTTAGTGCCTTAAATGTACTATGAATATATGCCAACAAGAACATTGTAACTATATCAACATCTTATATGGTCTAGTAACTATGAGATTATAAGTTAAAAAAAATTCTCTTCTAATATTATTATATTAGAAGAAAAAAAATTATGAATGTGTTTTAGTAGTTTTGTTAGTTAAGAAAGTTGAACTGTTTCTCCCTACAGAACAACTTATTAACGATATATATTTTCTTTCTTCGTTATATATATATATATATATTATTTGTTTGTTGAATATGTGAGTGCTTTTGAATTTTGAGTGAAATCTACTATGAAAAAATGATTATATTTTCCATGTGTATATCTATCATTTTCCATTAAAAAAAAAAAGATAATTGAAGTGTTTAGTTTTATATATTATTTTTCCTTGAAGGAAAAATAATGAGGTATGCCACATTGGCAAAAGCAGCTCCTAGCTTTTGAACCATGGTTTGAATAAGCTGAATAAAATCATCAATCGATTTAATACCTTGAATATCTACTTTGTAGAATCTAAGCATACAGACACAAGATTACAAATATTTTTTAAAAGGTAAATTGATTTTTGGAGAAAATGAAATTATGAATTTTATTAATTCACAATGGAGTCTTTAAATACTACTGGAGAATTAATTGAAAATGGTCATATAATAGAAACAACTTAACAAAAATAATACCAGACATAAATATTTTGTTGATCCATAAAATGATTTGCTCCAACAAAATATTGTTTAAATGACAAAACTTCTTTTATTAACTAAATATATTAGTTGAAAACAAAAATCAACACGTCATATCATATTTATGAGCTGAGCTTAGAAAACTTGAGATTTTATATATTTTTAAAAAACAAAATTGGGAAGGAAAAGAACAAAAACTAATAAACAAATGACAAAAGAGATACCATGTACAGCTACACAAAAGTGGCAATAAGATTCTAATGGAAAAAATAGAATGTTTTGATTAAGAGGTTGCCATTTTTATGTAGACTTGGCAATCTGACATATCCTGACCTACCTGAGCTTAACATTTTTCATATCCGCCATATAAATTTTCATGTATTTTCAACCATTTCATTTTAATTCAATTCTTACACCTTCAAATTGTATACAATTCTTTGAAATTTACTTAATTTATGAAAGCTTCAACCACTTAATTTTTTTTTCTTTTTTTAGGGTTTAGGGATTATTTCACTTCAGTCCTTAAAATTGAAGAAGTTTTTAATTCATTTGATTTTATGATTTTGGTATATACTTAGTTTGCATAACTTCTTAGACAAATATCAAAATCAAAATCTAACTTCTTCCTTTTTCAATTTTCAAAATTAAATTTAGTTAAATATAAGGAGATTTTTTATGTATAACAAAAATTGGCTAGAAAATTACATTATAGCACAAAATTGAAAATAATTGCACATATATTAAAATTCTGAGTGATTGAACTCAATCGAACTCAATCAAATAACTAGTGATTGAACTCAATCAGTTGAGCTCAATCACTTAACAAACTGATTGAATTCATTCACTAATTATTGATTGAGCTTGATTGAGTTCAATTGCTCAGAATTTTGATATAAACGAATTTTTGATAAAAATGTGCTAAATATAAGCTAGTAATAAAACATTCTTTTTTAAGTTAAAATTTTGATAGAATTAAAGTTTATAAATTAATTTTTAAAAACTAAACATTCTAGAATTTATTACATTATAACAAAAAGATTATGTTGTACCTTAAGCGGGCTGGACTCCTTTTTTTTTTTTTTTTTTTTTTTTGAACTGTGATGAACTCCATTTTTGAAATAATATATTTGTATTATGTAATTTTTGTACAATATGGGAAGTAAAGAAAATTAAAGTTGTATACGATTTGTACTAATTTTTATTATTTGTATTACATTTATTATACGAACAATCAAATTATTTTTTTCATTTAAAAAATAATTTCTTTTTTCTTGAGTATAATTTATTTACTGATAAGTCAATATAGTTATGATGTCATGTCTAAGATGTATGTTATTGTTAAAAGGTTGTTTATTTAAATTTCCATATTATGTATTTATGATAACAAATATATATATATATATAGAGGTTTAAACATCCATCTCTAATTATATATGTTTAACTAAAAAAAATCCAATTTGACGGCACATAATTAATTAAATAAATGAAAGGCTAATAGCTCCATTAAACTATATGTTGATTTATTTGATTAAAGCTTCACTTTATCAAATGCAAAGCGATTCCCCCCAACTTGTTTCTTCTTGTGTTCCGCCCCTTTTAGCTTCAATTCCAATTAGCTACAAGGAAACAAAATAATAATAACAAAAAAATAATAATAATAAAAAGAAAAAGAAAACCCCCTTTAAATTTAATATAATTGTCTCCTTCGATAATGTAAATCATATGGTAAATTTATTATTAAAGAGCAGCCATATCAAAATTTCAATATTTTATTATTTTATACCAAGAAATAATATCAATATTTGAGTAAGCACATCAGTTCTTATATAATTTGGGGAGGAAGGCCTTGAAATATTTTTCCGTTAGGGTATGTTTGTTTTTCTAGACATGAATATCCCCTACTAAAAAATCTCCTCCTTTGTTATTCGTAGTAAATAACCATGGTTAACAACTTTGAATCATTCTTTAACCCATCTATCAAAATTTATATTAAATTTTATTAAACTTTTCATCAAATTTATCATTAAATTCTCAATCTTCAAACAAGTAGCTGATTACTCTATTACTATTATTAACTTCAATTCTCAAAAAAGTAGTTAACCACTTCAAACTATTATTAATAACATCATTCTCTTTCACTTCATTCCATACTATTTTTTTTACAAAAAAAAAAAAAAACTTACACACCCTAAGTAGTTGAGTTATATTATTTTAAATATATATCTAAAAATAATTTTTTACGAATTTATTTAATATTTAAAATTATTGATTATACTAGTTAAAATGAGTACAAAATGATTCAACTAGTAAAAAATGAATATAAAAATAAAAAGAAGAAAAAGATTTATTTTAACCATCATACTTTTTGTTTTAAAATATTATAAAATTTATTAAATTTAGGAGACAGCTAAAGGAAATGTGAATCACAGGAATCGAAGTAAAAAAGTGGGGATATTTTGTAATAAACAAAAATGGTAAGTTGTAATGAACGAACAGACAAGTCAGACTTGCACGTGAAACTCTCGTGCTTTGATATCCGTGACTATTCGAGCCACCTTGTGTGTACAAGCACATCTCGACTAATATTACGGGACATATCGTTTGACTCTACAACATTTAGATGCCAAAGAAACCCGTAAAAATTAATTTCTAGATAGATGATCACCCTGAGATTTGAACTCATATCCTTATGCACTTCAAAGCCCCCTAAACAATTCATATCTACAAAAAAACCTTGTTTTTTGGTTTTGTTTCACTCTCCATCTCTTACTCTTCTCTCATAAAATTGGTCAATTTGGACAAATTTATAAAGAAGAAATCAATTGGAATAATGAAATTTGAATTTGCTTTTTAGATCAGTTTTGGAACTTGGATTTGAGCCTAACTTTTGTCTTTCTAGGTATATGGTCATCTTGATTTTCTTTTTTCTTATAATATTAATATAAGTACATTTATAAATTATTTGTATCGTATCTTATTTTTAATTTTTTTTTTTTTTTTAAAACGAAAAAAAGGCCTATGGAATCAAAGTCTATAGGGTATCTCTTACCTTCATGACATTGTTATGAGCGATGATGAATTTGGAAGACGAAGTTTAAGATTTGGTGTTTTTAATATTTTGTGTTAAAACCTTTGCATGACTGCCACTTGTGAGTTGATAAAAATTTGGGAAAGTTCTTTAATCTTCTTGAGATCAAGCTCTATGAAATTGACAAAACTCTCTAGATATCACGTAACCATAGAAAATATATAATAGGAAATTATTAAAATATAAGAGATTTATGAAAAGCTTTAATTAAAATTGTAAACAAAACAAGTAACAAAAGGGCCATCAAACCAACTCATAAAACAATCATATCCACAAAGCTCCTTGGCAGACTTGGAAAATTATTAATTTGGTGGCTGCTTTCTTGTAGTCTTTTTGCTTCCCCCAACTTGAGTTTATATATATATATATATAATTGAGATATGCTTCGAATGATTGAATGTCCTTACGATTAGTTAGTCAAGAGTAACACACCCGTTGCTTAAACTCATTTCTACATTCTGCATTCACGAATGCATTCTTCATTCATGAACATATTCCGCATTCGTTGACGCATTTCACATTAAAGTCTTTTATGTAACGAGTCTTTTATCTGTAATATGATTTAATGAGAGTGTATATATAAATTCAAATTAAATCTCAGCCGCCTAATGATCTTCATTATGTATTTCGCTCCTCCTAATAGAATTAATTGTGTCCCATCTCTACCCGTGAACTAGCTAACACAACGTTAGTGAAGTACGTAATTTTAAATATTCTTCTTCTTCTTCTCTTGTCTCATTTTCTCTATTTACGATTCGATTGTTGATTTTCGTTTATCATAACCAAACAAAAACTTGCAAAGCTACGATTGACAAAGATTTGAAACCACAAATCTCCAACAATTCGACAATAATATACATGAATTGGATATAGATATAAAGCAAAAGAAGAAGAAAAATTAATAAAATATGTGATATGAACATAAGAAATTGGCATGTGTGGAAAAGAATATATATGCATGGTTGAAGAATATTGTTGGTGTGGGGATGTCTGAGATTTGAAACAGCCTTTGGTGAACAGGAAACATATAAGTTAAGGCCGTGCACAAGGCATGTCACACCTTAACAATATTCTTTAATGAAATCATCATTTTGTTCTTCTCTCTTTTATTTTCCACTGTCCAAATACACTTTTGCTACCATGCTCCTCATCTGGCCTTTATTTAATTTTTTTGTGTCTCCATCGTTTTTTTATTGTAACATCGTTTTTTTAAAACGTTCATTGCTTTTGAGTTAGATCTCAATTTCTTATGACTAAATTATTTATTAAATTATTATAGTATTCACCAATGGATAAATAGTCCTAGAATCTTAGATAAATGTAAAAGAAGA
>JBBMEF010032092.1:0-15652 GCA_037832685.1 Sicyos baderoa | reverse complement strand
AGCTAAACCGGATGACGGGTCAGAGACGGGGCTAGCCACACGTCCTGCCACAAGCCCGGATGATGACTCCTGCAAACTTAACTAAAGACACAATTCACATATATAGAGTCCAGCCTGGTAATCCTAACATTCAGATATTCACGAGCAATCATATAAGTTTACTCAAGGCGAACGAATAGAAAAGTAAGCATGCTAACACAACATTCTAATCCTAGAAGCAAACACGTTTGTCATTCGTTCATACAAATCGTACATAATCAGTTACACAACAATCTAGCATGGACCTAACAACAAACACGTATGTCATACATTCATATAAATCATATAAAGCACTACACAATAATTTAGCCCTAGCAGCAAACACGTCTGTCATTCAATCATATAAATCATATAAAGGCATTCGGTATAATGGAAGTAACTAGCATACAACGGACTATTCGATTAGAACGACTTGTCCACAAACTCGAATAAAAGTTCCTTACCTTGGCACTATCTAGCAAAGGCTCTAACCAACCCCTAACGAACACCTAGCGTTGTCGAATGTGACTCCCGAACACACCTAGCAATTTAAGGCAAGCATCCTAATTAATACATTATAAAACACACAAACAACCCCGTAAGTGTAAGCGGACAACCCTTAACGAAACAAGAATTCATACCCGAGTGAAGCACAAAAAGACACGCTGCAGGCGCACGGTTTCGCTGCTGCGAAGTGGCTGCGAAACGCTGAAAGAGGCTGCTGCTGCCGGCTAAACAAACCTGAACACACGCTGACTAGGCACGCAATTCGGCACGGTGAAAAAGTTGGCGCACCTGGCAACGCGACCGCGCGTGAGAGACGAACGGAAGGGACGAACGGCTGATTGCTGTTTGCGTCGAAGGCTGCCTGGCGGAACAACCAGCGCCTGGAGCGGTTCGGCGTGAAGCGTGCAGCAAGGATTGAGGCGCTGCTGCAGTCGGGCGTGAAGCGTGCGACAATAGCGAGGCGCTGCTGCGATTGAAGAACGTCGCTGCTGCTTGGAATTTAAGAAATTAAAACAGCCCAATCAAAAGAGAATTCCATTCAAGAAATCGCAAGAACCAGCCCCCTTAACCACAAAATCGGAAACCATGAAAAAGAAAGAGGGGGAGGAATTACCGTACGATTGAATGGAGAGGAATGAGAATGCAACGATCGATTGAAGAAATTATTGTCTTTTGGGATGGAAAATCGCAAGAAGCCAAAGGGAGAAACACGTTGTTGATCGATCTCAAGGAGGAAGGGAAATAACGATTTTTTCCCTTTTAATATTTTTATGTCTATTTAATTCATTAAACCTAGATCCTCCCTTCGAGCCCCGGCGACGACATAATTAAATCCCTTATTTTCCTTACATACAAAGCACCCTAAGGGCAAGGGTTCAAGCCCCACAAAGAGCACAAATAAATCACAATTTTCATTCTTTTTAAAATACAACTCCGAAACCACTCGGACACCTGAAAACAAGAAAGAGATTCTTTAATAAATCAATAACCAAAGATTCAAAGAATCTACGAGAATATTAACGGCCAACTAACCTTAACTGCCGATTTGAAATCCCGGGCCGTTACACCCGGTATCCTTGACAAGTTTGTTGTAGAGCTTAGTTCGAGATCAGTGATTCTCGTAGGACCAAGAGTTGGTCCTAGTGTGCTGAAAGTTGATTGTTGCTTACATTCTTGTAGATGATCCGTTGAGTTGTATTGTACCCCGTCTGGGGAATTCTTACTGAGTAATCTTGCATTACTCACCCTTATTCTCGTGGTTTTCCACAGGTAATCTTGGACACGCCCAGTGATGGTTGGAGGCAGCTGATGATTGATCATGGGGAAACTCGCCGCTTTTATAATAATTGTTTATGTTAAACTCTGAGTACTACTTAAAGTCTTTTAAGTTGTTTTTTTCATTGCATGTAGTTGGGCACGGAGCCCTAGGTGAATTTTATGAATGTTAGCTAGATTCCAGTTTTCTGATTGATAGAATGAAAGAGTGTTTCCTATTTCTAAATGTCTCTGGCCAGGGAAGTTTTCTTGAATGTTTTAAATAACAAGTTTTACAGTTGGAATCTGGTTAATGTTTACTTCTAAATTACCGTTTTAATTCCGTTTTAAATACATGCATGTAGTAAAGACTAGGTTTAGGACCGTTAAATTGGTCTGGTCTTTACACTAGGTCTGCGAGGCGAGGTTGGTTCGAGACGCGTGCAGCGGCCGGTTGCTTGCAGTTCGGTTGTAGCCTCGGCAAGAATCGAACGTTGCAGCTGCTTCGGTGCGAGGCTTGGCGTAGATCGAGTGGCCTTGCGTGCTTTAGATTGAGGTGCGGTGGCAGCTTGGTCGCGTCTTATCAGGAGACGTGATCAGTGAAGGCTTTGAGTCCTGCTTCCAAAGAAAACGTGTTTAAAGAGGAAAAAAACTTCAGGGAAGACATGTCTGCGGCAAAAACAGAAAAACCAACCTTTTTCATTTGTAGCATGAATTTCAAGACAATTTTTCATGATTCTGGTGCACAAACTTCGAGGCTTCCCTTAGAACTTCAATACCAAGTAAGATTCGTCAATCCGGGCGGCTTGGGACACGCACAACGAGAGAAATGAGAGAAGAAAAAGCTAGGGTTTTGGAGAAATTGAGAGCAAAAGAAATTCTGCTTTGATTGTGAGGCTACGACTGCATTTGAGAAAAAGAATAGACTTAAATAGGGTAAAATCCAGCCATTTAAAATTACCAAAATGCCCCTAAGGCTTAATTAATCCATTTAATCACAAAAATCACCCAAAGGAAAATCCAATTCCTCAAATTAAAGCTTCTAAGGTCCTTTTTAGGGCAAAACTAAATTAAATAAAAATCCCGAGAGACTCGGAATAATTAAATAACGCACATATGTACATGGAGGGAAAAACCGGGCTGTTACAATATTGCCACCTTAGAAGAATTTCGTCCTTGAAAGTCGACTAAGGTAGGAACAACTCGGGGTAACGGGTACGCATGTCCTCCTCGCGCTCCCAAGTAGCTTCCTCAACTGTCTGACTCCTCCAAAGAACCTTCACCAGATTAATCTCGCGGTTTCTCAGAACTTTCTGATCTCTATCCAGAATCTGTACATGTTGTTCTTCATAACTATGGTCTTTGTTAAGCTGCAACGGCTCGAAATCAATCACATGGGACGGGTCATGCACATACTGTCTGAGCATCGACACATGGAACACATTATGCACATCAATAAAGGACGGCGGTAACGCCAACCTATAAGCAACGACCCCAATCCTCTCAAGAATCTCGAAAGGTCCAACAAACCTAGGGCTGAGTTTTCCCTTCTTGCCAAATCTCATAACACCTTTCATTGGTGCAACCTTAAGGAATACGTGATTCCCCACTTCAAACTCCAGGTATTGACGACGGGTGCCAGCATAACTATTTTTCCGACTCTAAGCAGTGAGCATCCTGGCACGGATTTTTTGAATGGCATCATTAGTCAAATGCAAAATTTCTGGTCCCACTAACTTTCTGGTTCCCACCTCATCCCAAAATACTGTTGATCTGCACTTTTTCCCATACAAGGCCTCAAAAGGTGCCATTTCAATAGTGAACTGGTAACTTTTGTTGTAAGCAAATTCCATGAGGTACAACCACTTGTCCCAACTACCTGAAAAATTGAGCACACAAGCCCTCAACATGTCTTCCATGACCTGGTTAACCCTTTGGTATGACCATCGGTTTGAGGGTGAAAAGCAGTACTAAACTTGTAAATGGTTCCAAGGCTTTCTTGTAGGCTCTTCCAGAAACGTGAAGTGAAACGAGCATCTCTATCGGTAACTATACTTATTGGGACCCCATGATACCTCACAATCTCCACCAAATACAACTGCGCCCATTTCTCAACAGAAAAATCCAGCATACCTGGGATAAAATGCGCACACTTGGTGAGTTGGTCAACGATCACCAAGATAACTGTAAAACCTTTTGGCGTCTTAGGAAGTCCCATAACAAATTCCATCGAAACATCGTCCCATTTCCATTAGAACACTCAAAGGTTGCAACAATCCTGCCGGTTTCTGTCTCAGTGCCTTGACCTGCTGACAAGTCAAGCATTTGCTAACATAGTCAGCTATCTCTCTTTTCATGTTGTTCCACCAATAATACTGCTTCTAGTCCTGATACATCTTGGTCCCACCTGGATGCCACGAAAATGGTGAGCTATGTGCCTTTGTCAACAACTCTTCCCTAATCCCAACATCATTAGGTACCACCAAACGTCACAACCCACCATCTGAAGTCACTGACCAATCTGTATCCTCCCCGATATGCACCCTAGAAAACAACACTGTCAGCCCAGGGTCACTCTGTTGACCCTCTATGATACGCTGCCTCAATGACCGCTGATCTATCAGGCAAGCTAACTGAGTTGTGGCTTCCCGTAGTAACGCAATCTCTACTTTATCCATTTCTCTCTACAAGGTAGCTGATTCACAAACTACAGCTGCTGAATGGGATGGTTTCCTACTCAAGGCGTCAGCAACAACATTGGCCTTACCCAGATGGTAAAGAATCTCACAATCATAGTCTTTTACTAACTCTAACCAACGTCGTTGTCTCATATTCAGCTCCTTTTGGGTAAACAAGTATTTTAAACTTTGGTGGTCCGTGAAAATCTGTATTTTCTCACCGTACAAGTAATGTCTCCAAATTTTTAAAGCAAAAACTACACCTGCAAGCTCAAAGTCATGGACTGGGTAATTGCATTCATAACTCTTTAGTTGCCTGGAATCATAAGCTATCACATTTCCGTGCTGCATGAGGACACAACCAAGTCCGAGGGCAGAAACATCACTATAAACCACAAATCCTCCGGACCCTTCGGGAACTGCTAACGCAGGTGCGGTGGTCAAGCGATCTTTTAATTTCTCAAAGCACATCTTGCATTCCTCTGTCCATACGAACGACTGTCCTTTCCTGGTTAACTGTGTCATCGGTCCCGAAATCTTGGAGAAGTTCCGAACAAACCGTCTGTAGTATCCTGCTAAGCCTAGAAAAGTTCTCACCTTTCCTACCGTGGTTGGGGTAGGCCAGTTCTTAACTCCCTCAATCTTTGCTGGGTCCACTGAAATTCCTTTGCTTGATACTACATGACCCAAAAATGAAACCTTATCCAACCAAAACTCACACTTAGAAAACTTTGCATACAACTAATTTCCCTTAAGAGCTTCCAAAATGCTCCTTAAGTGTTCCTCATGATCCGACTTAGTTTTCGAATATACTAAGATGTCGTCGATGAATACAATAACAAACTTATCAATGAACTCCTTGAAAACTCGATCGATCATGTCCATAAAGGCTGCATGGGCATTCGTCAACCCAAACGACATTACTACAAACTCGTAATGCACGTAACGCGATCTAAATGTTGTCTTAGGTATATCTGACTCCCTAATTCTCAACTGGTGATATCCAGAATGCAGATCGATCTTCAAGAAAACTGAAGCTCCTTGGAGTTGATCAAACAGGTCGTCTATTCTTGGGAGTGGATATTTGTTCTTAACCGTCACCTAGTTTAACTCTCGGTAGTCGATGCATAAGCGCATGGATCCATCCTTCTTCTTTACAAACAATAGTGGGGCTCCCCACGGTGAAACACTAGGTCGAATGAATCCAAGATCAAGCAATTCTTGGAACTGCACTTTCGATTCTTTGAGCTCAGTTGGAGCCATCCGGTATGGGGCTCTCGAGATTGGAACAGTTCCTGGCTCCATTTCTATTGCAAAGTCCACGACTCGAGGTGGAGGTAACCCCGGTAAATCATCTGGAAACACACTTTTAAAATCTCTAACCACCGGCACTGCGTTAATTGATACTTCAAATCCCTTCTCACTGGATATTGAAGCCAATAATCCCCATGCTCCTCGAGACAACAACCTTTTCGCTTTCACTGCAGAGACAAGAACAGTACGATTCTCCGTCTTGCTACCTCTAAATTTGAAACACGATCTAGATGGGGGATTAAAGATTACCTCTTTACATTGCCAATCGACCACGACATGATTTTCTAACAACCAATCCATACCTAAAATAACATCGAACTCACTCATAGGCAGTACTATGAGTGTGACCTCTAGGGATTCCCCGGACAACACTAGCTTGTATGCCTTAACCTTGTTGCAAGTCGTCATGCTCACTCCCGCTGGAGTAGCAACAACCAACTCAAACCCCAAGGGTTCTAACTCAAAACTAGCAAACTCAACAAAGGAAGCAGATATAAAGGAATGAGTAGAACAAAAATTAAACAATACACAAGCAAAATGTCCAAGTATAGGCAAGGTACTTGTAACTGCATTGGCTGACACATCAGCCTCTTGGCGAGTGGTGGTGGCATAAACTCGACCCTGCTGCTGAGTTGTCCCGACTGTAGGAGGCTTGGCTGGCAACTATCCTGGTTTAACTGCCGCAACATCTTGCCTACAGAACTTGGCATAATGATCCTCATTTCCACACTTATAGCATATCCTATGCCGAGACTGGCACTGTCTCAGATGGCTCTTTCCACAATTCTTACAGACTCTAATGTTTTGGGTGGCTAATATCTGCTGATTATGTTCCGATCTCTGATGGAACCGCCCTGGCCTCTTATCTCTAAAATTATTAGTTCCATGTTTCTGATGATCTGTTTGCCTCAAACTTCCTCTTGAAATTATTACTGTTATCAAATGTCCTATTGGCGAGGTTCTTGCTCCTGTTCTTGGCATCCACATCCTTAGCAATCTGCACACAGTCTCGATAGGTCTGGGGCTTATGAGCGTTCACATCTCCTCTAATTTCATCCTTGAGTTTAGATATAAAAATCATGATTTTCACTGTCTCTGATGGAATCATGTCGACCGCATAGCGTGACAACTGCATGAACTTCCTCTCAAACTCCAACACTGATAAGCCTTCCTGCTTGAGGTTCGAAAAATCCGCTATTCGATCCTGCGTATCCGAATAAGTGAAGTAGGTATCAAGGAACAACTCCTTAAACTCGTCCCAAGTAGGGCTCGGGCGTCGACTGCTCTCATTTCCAACTCAGATTCTCACCAAGATTGTGCCTCGTCAATCAGAGTAAATACTGCACAACGAACCTTCTGATCCTCTGGGCAGGACATATTGCGAAAAGTGGCTTCTATAGACTTTAGCCAAAATTCAGCTGCTTTGGGGTCCACAGAAATCCCGTCAAAAGTTCTAGGCTCCCACTTCTTGAAATCTTTCAGGAAGCGAGTATTCTCCATGGCCTCCTAATTGATACTTGCATCTACTGGGTTTCCAACTGGGTTTTCCGCTTGGTTTCCTCCAGCTTAAAGTCCCAGTGCAGAACCCGAATTCTGCATATTTGCTTGGTACATATTCAATATTGCAAACTGGATAGCTGCGAAAACTTCTGGGGTCAATCTTGGAGCTCCTGGCACTGTGGCCGCAACTGGTGGCACAACTCCACTCGATTCCCCCTCTGCTGGGGGTGTCCCAATAGGCTGCTGCACCTCAGGAATTGGTGCACCTCGCCCTCTACCTCCAGATGTGCTCCTAGTTACTCTGTCAGATATATCTCGAGTCTGCAAGAGGATCAGAAATCTCTTAGTCCCTATTGGACTAACCCCTCAACACAAAGTATAAAATAACAAACACAAATTCAAAACAAGTTCTAGATCAACGTGCTTCTTTAATAATTATGAACTCTTAAAAGTTACCTGATGGAGATCGGCAGATGAAAACCATGGAACTCAAACAGCCTACATAGTAAGCTAGTCTACAAAATCTATGACTCTGAGCTCAAATACCAACTGTAAGGACCCGACCCGAATAGGTCCCATCCTAGGCCCTTACCCTAAAGCATGCTTTAAATCAACAACGTAAAGGAAAACGAAATGGCACGTAATAAATTCATTTAATTAAAATGTCTCATAAATAAATATATTAAATAAAAGCTAAATAGAGTTTAGGGTACCCAAATTCAAATAAAAGAAATTCCAATGAAAACACATAAGTAAATAAAATCATAACATGCTCTAATGAGTTCATGCTGAAGGAGACAACATGAAGTAAGGTAAATAAAGTTCAACGTAAAGTTTTCAAATATGCAGCAAGCCCATGGTCTATCAACTCGATCATCCATCCTGGTAAAGCTCGAGAGTACTTGTGGAAACCCACATAAAGAAGGGGGATGAGTTATTAAACTCAGTGAGGATCCCTAATTTGGGATCTTTAAGCATGATCTAGAACAAGGAAAACTATCAGATACAAAGAAGGGGTCCAATGAGCTGTCTACGGTCGAAACCATAGACCAAAATTACCCTCTAGAGTCCTTTGACTCACTTGCGCAATATGGAAGTCCTATATCAGGGTGAATGTCCTCGGCGAGCAGGTAAACTGATGGCCCTCAGTACGCATACTCTCGCAATGAACCGGTTTTAAAACTACCGGCCATGGTTGGATATTGCCCACGCATCCCCAAAACCGTGATAAGGATCCTAGGATATTGTCGGGAGAACTCTGGCAGGGGGAGCAATCTGGTCGACCGACCGGTCTCGAGCCCTAACTTCGAGTGGGATATCGCCCCTCGTCTGGCAACCCAAACAACACCTCTATTCGATACCCGTACCCAGGCCACGTCAGTTCAGGGTACCAGCACGTGCTATAAGCAAACAAGTTCCCTTTGGAACTCTATTGGCAACCTTATTGGGTTGCACCTAATCCCCTTTGGGATTCTAACAATATTCAAAACAATAATTCATTTGCATGCTCAATACAGTAAAGAATAACATGCTCCTAACATATCATCACAGTCAACACATATTATACACAGTTTATACACATGCTTTTATAGTGAACAAAAACCAGGCAATGCTCAAATAAATTCATGACAATCACATACTTCATGTTATAGATTAAACCGGTTCAATGTATCAATGATTAAATTCTCTAGCCTAGACATGCTTCTAATAACCACGAGATCACCAAACCAGCGATATAATCCCTCACCTTGGCTGATATCCAAAGAGTCTACAAATAATCCCTTTCGAACAGCTCCTAACGGCCTTTTCTGAGTTCTCGGGCCTATAACGTTCAAACGGGTCAGAATTAGCACCTTAAACTGTCAAAAATGGACTTAGGACATCGAAATTACCCAAAATTGACTATGTGGAAAATTTGGCAGCGGCGGTCAATAGCGATCAACGGCGGCGGCGCGTGGGTCAACAGCGAGGGAGGCTCGGAGCTGGTTTGGCGGACGCGCGCAAGGTTTGGGACGAATCGGAGGCTCGGATTCGCGCACGCGTAAGGTCGGACACACTGAGCTGGTTTGGGACACGCGGTAGGTTCGGGAATGGATCTGCGGTCCAGGGAGGCTCGCGATCTAGGTCTGTGAGACGAGGTTGGTTCGGGACGCGTGCGGCGGCAGGCTCGGGATGCGGCTCAGGTTCGACGGTTACTTGCGGTTTGGTTGCAGCCTCGGCAAGAAACAGACACTGCTGCTACTTTGGTGCGAGGCTTGGCGTAGATCAGGTGGCCCTGCGTGCTTCAGATCGAGGTGCGGCGTGCGGCTTGGTCGCGTATTCTCAGGATACGTGATCAGTGAAGTTTTTCAGTCTTACTTCCAAAGAAAACGTGTTTAAAGAGGAAAAAAACTTCTAGGAAGACATGTCTGCAGCAGAAACAGAAAAACCAACCTTTTGACTTGTAGCACGAATTTCAAGACAATTTTTGACGAATTCGGTGCACAATTTTCGAAGCTTCCACTAGAGCTTCAATACCAAGTAAGATTCGCCAATCCGGGCGGCTCGGGACAAGCAAAACGAGAGAAATGAGAGAGGAAAAAGTAGGGTTTTGGAGAAATTGAGAGCAAAAGAAATTCTGATTTGATTGTGAGGCTACGACTGCATTTGAGAAGAAGAATTGACTTAAATAGGGTAAAATCCAGCCGTTTAAAATTACCAAAATGCCCATAGGGCTTAATTAATCCATTTAATCACAAAAATCACCCAAACGAAAATCCAATTCCTCAAATTAAAGCTTCCAATGTCCTTTTTAGGGCAAAACTAAATTAAATAAAAATCCCGGGAGACTCCGAATAACTAAATAACCCACCTATGTACATGGAGGGAAAAACCGGGTTGTTACATATGCAATCTGCATATCTTCCCTGGAGCAGAAGCACTATATCCTGGAGGAAGCCGCATATACACTTCCTCTTCCAAATCACCATGAAGAAAAGCATTATGAACATCCATCTGACGCAATTCCCAATTTAAACTTGCCGCAACAGTAAGAAAAAGACG
Source organism: Sicyos baderoa (assembly GCA_037832685.1). NCBI lineage: Eukaryota > Viridiplantae > Streptophyta > Magnoliopsida > Cucurbitales > Cucurbitaceae > Sicyos > Sicyos baderoa. The sequence continues at coordinate 5,339 of JBBMEF010032092.1, read as the reverse complement.
AACAATCCCCATTTTTGCAACTGGAGCAAAAATTTAATTTTAATCAATACGAGCAACCTGGCGATTGCCAAAAGCAACTAGACGCGCCCCTTAAGAAGTTCGACTTCACCTGAAGATGTATACTTGATCTTATACACCCAACCACTACCAATGGCTTTCTTACCAGAAGGCAAGTCCTCTAAAGTCCATGTACCACTACGTTCAAGACCATCAATCTCAACGTGCATTGCCTTACTCCAACCTGGATGTTTTACAGCTTCTTCAAAAGAAGTTGGCTCTTTTCCCTTCAAAATTTCGGATAGAAAACATCTATGTTTCATAGAAAAATTGTTATAACCAACATAACAAGCTATATGGAAAGGTTTACCTGAAGAGCTAGATTGAGATGAGGGAGCAATAAGTGTAGTAGAGTGTATATGTTGTTCCACAATTGTATTGGTAACATAATCACGAAGCTTCGTCGAAGGAAATTTTGTACGAAGCCCACGACCTAGTACCTCAACACCACTAGATTGGACTGCATCACTAGAGTCAATACCAACACATTCAGTATCAATATCACTATTTATTGTAGTACTCGCAGCGGGTATCTCGTCAATCAAAACATTACTAACATATTCTCTATCTTGATCATCCCATAATGGTGGTTGAGCAAAATATATTTCTCATTGCAATCTAGCACGATCGGGAAGAGTCTCAATAAAGGGAAATTTATCCTCACAAAATTGCACATCATGACTAATGAAAAACTCATAGGTTTCCAGATCATAAAGGTGCCAACCTTTCTTGCCAAAAGGATGTCCAACAAAGATACACCTCCTAGACCTTGAATCAAACTTGTCTGTAATACGAGGTTTATTTGAAGCATAACATAGACACCAAAAAATGTGCAGACTATCATAAGAAGGAGGTTTGCAAAATAAGAACTCATGAGGTGTTTTTCCATTCAACACGGGGTAAGAGTTTTATTTATAAGATGCACGAAAGTTAAGACATATTCACCCCAAAAATATTTAGGCAACTTTGCTTGAAAACGTAAGGCACGAGCAACATTCAGAATGACTCCAAACCCAAAAATTCCTACCGTTTGTTGGGCAGTATAAACACAAGATGTTTGATGCAAAATTCCCTTCTTTGTAAAAAATGACTCCAAACCCAAAAATTCCTGACCAATGTCGCTTCGAAGAACTTTAATCTTTTTACCAAATTGAGTTTTAATCATTACATAAAAATCTTGAATCAATTTTGCAGTTTCATACTTTCCTATCATCAAGTACACCCAAGTAGCACGAGAGTAATCATCTACAATGGTGAGAAAGAAACGTGCACTACTACTGGACAAAACAGTATTTGAACCCCAAATATCACAATGAACCAAATTAAATATACCAGATGCTTTACTCGTACTCAAAGGAAAGGAATTGCGAGGTTGTTTACCCATAAAACAAATTTGACAGTCAGTATCACAACTTGTACTAGTAGAAGTTACTCCTGCTAAAGAAGATATTGCTCTCATTGAAGGATGACCCAAACGTCTATGTCATAACATACTTGCATCTTTGACAACTACTTTATTTGCCAAGAAACTACTAGCATGAACCGGCCTGAACAAATAGACTCTATTACACTGCACCCCTGCCCCAATCAGATTCCTCAAACTATAATCTTGGATAAAACATAGTTTGTCTGTGAAAAGAACAATATATTTTTGTTGTTCTAAAAGTTGGGACACATACAACAAATTACAAGTTAAAGCATGAACATATAACACATTTGTCAGAACTAAACCATCACTTAAGACAATTTTTCTTTCTTTTGTAGTTGTGGTACTCTTTCCATTAGACATTCTAATAGGTGAAGAGATTTCAAATAAATCCGTAAACAAAGAAATATTCATATCACAAACTATTTTACTGGAAGGGGTTGTGGATTGTACACTCTTAATTGCATCCATAATTTGGGCCCATTAAGCATCACTTAGAGTTGGTGCACTCTTTCTATTTATCTCTCCAATATCATATATGAACTCTGGAAACGACTGTCCATATTACTAGCAAAATTATATCGAGACATTTTACCAATTAAATCACACAAATACTCCAATACTCAGAACATATTTGCATCTAGGAGTGAAAAAAAATGTCCAAAAACCAAAGAACCGAACCGATCCAGTGGTTCGGTTCGGTTTTTTAGAATAACACTGGACATATTGGTTCAAATTACAGAAAACCGAAAAATAATTGGTTCGGTTCGGTTCTATATGAAAAAACCAATATAAAAACCGAACCAAATCAATAGTGTATTTAAATATAAAATTAAAAACCCTAATGTCGAAAATCACGCGTCCCTCATTGTTCCTACTTCTCAGCCGTTCTCGCGTCCCTCATCTCCATCCCCAACTCTTCTTCTTCGTCGTCTCAGCCGTTCTCGCCTGCTACTTCTCAATTCTTCTTCGTCCCTCATTTTCCTACTTCTCAATTCTTCTTCGTCGATATCAAGAACTCCGAGCTGCAGCTGGGTGTCGAAATTAATTAGGGGTTTTTGATAATATTATTTTCAGGCGCTGGGTACTCGATCGGAGACAACACCAAGCTGCAGCTGCGTGGTCACCGGCGGAGTGACGACGTAGAGCGTGTGCTGGCGAGGCAGTCGGCGACTAGGCAAGACGCGCACTGGGTACGATTTCTAATGTGTTTCCTCTGTTTTCGATTTCAATGCTTTTTTTTGTTTAATCTTCTACATTTTCTGCGTTTTTCTTGATCCCTCCATTTGAGCTTTCAAGTTATATACATGCTACTGTGGGCAATCAAGTTTCTATTTCAATGGTGGACCTCTCAACTCACTCATTACCCATTTTCTTCAACTTTCTCAACTATTTCTTATTTCTAACCAAAATCTTTGACATACAAGGAATCAGGATAGAAAAAATGACTCTCAAATATAAGGTTTTTGTTGAGAGCAGGTGAAAGAAAGTTGTATTGTTTGATCCCTCCATTTTGTCCTTTTTTTGGGAGGAAAAAAAAAAAATATATATATATATATAGAGAGAGAAATGAGTACAAATCTAATGTATTTCACTGGTAACTAACAATGACAGTTTCCAGCAATGACCCATTTTATTTTGATGGATGTTTGTTTTTCACTTGTACTCTAGCTACTTTTTAAGATAATTAATCTCATTTTTATACAATAGTTTTGAACATGAAAGGAAGATTCAAATCCAAGATTGCTCCTCTTCCTCTTACCTGTTGCGCAGTGTCTCAATTTAGATATATCCCTACACAAATCTTAAGTTTGACTCTCAATTTTGGCTATGGGTTCAAAACTGAGAGGTTATATGTTCAATTTAGGGTGACTACCTAGTTTAGAATTAATTACTCATTTTTAACCAAAACCAAAATCTTTGATCCCTCCATTGGAGCTTTGGTTGTTACAAACAATCACCGTAGGGCTCAACTAGTAGAATAAAAAAAGCTTGATCCCTCCATTTGAGCTTTGGTTGTTTCAAGTTATATACATGTTTTTTGACAACTAGTAGAATGCACTCCACTTCGTTTGTTGACTTCAGTGACGAAATCTTTTTGTAATTATCCTTTAGGTATTATTTTACTGAAGCTTCTCTTATTTTTAGGGCTTTGATTTTATATGTATGCCCATGAATTTTCGTCTGTTCATTGAAAAAAACTTCTAGAAACCTTGTTCTACTGCTATTTTACTTATATGATGGAAACCGAATCGAAATCACCCTTATTAGAAAGTGACTTTTTTATAGTTGAAATAAACTGAATTATACTTTTATTTGTTTTATCAATTTTTTCGATACATTTTCCTGTCTTTTTATTATGCTTATAAGTGTTACCCAAGCTTCCATGCTTCATAAGATAAGGAAGACAAGTCATTTTTTCAAACGTTAACCATCTATACTACTATCTCAAGCTTCCTGTCTCTGCATTGTTTATAAGTGTTGTTTTAAACTACAAGTCAATTGTGTAGTCCGTTTGTGTGGCCAATTAAGATTTATATTTTTTTATTTTCAGTGCCAACGAGAAGGTTTTATACAGAGGGTTAAGGATGAAGAAGGTGAAGGGTGTAATATTGAAGGATCTCTTGAAGTTAATAAAGTAGCTGGGAGTTTTCAATTCGTACCTGGAAAAAGCTTTCATCAGCCAACTTTCAATTTTCTTGGGTTGCTTTCTTTGCAAACAATGTATGGATTCATACTTTCTTGTGTAAATTTGAAAAACAAAACAAAAACACATGCATGTAGTCAATTATTGTTTATAACCAATCTGTTTTTTTCTACTCTGGTACATATTTATCATCCTTCTTCACATTTTATGTTTCATCTGCATGATGCAGGTAAGTCACCGAATAAATTGTAATATGTGAATTACACATCATTTTATTAATTCTAAGATGAGTTAATGTTTAACTAGGGTTAATTAGAGGATTAGTTTTATCTAATCATGAGTGATGTTTAGGTGCTACTATATAAATCACTTTTGGGTTATTTCTTCCTTTGAGAGAGAATTAGAAAACCCTAGCCCTCATTAAAGAATACCTTGTACATTCATCCATTCATCTATGGCATTATGATGGTGGATCGATTAGCTCAATCGATCCATAACAATGGAGTAGGGACGTTCCCGAACCACTTAAATCGGTATTTCTCTCTTCTCCTTTCTTCTCTTTTATGTCTTATTATGAATTGTTAAATTGTGCATTTGTTTTTTGATGAGAGTAATATCTGGATTTTGCACAACAATTGGTATCAGAACTGCTTCTAGATATTGATTTTTTTTTCTCCTTCGAATCGGCTGTATTGTGAGTGCGAAATCGCAATTTGGAGTTTCTGGGGCTTTCATCGCAAAATTGCGATTTCTGTGGGATTTGAAATAGAGCGTCGATCGATCTCTTTGCGAAATCGCTCATCACTGAGCGACGGCGTTTTTGTTTTGATTGAATCAGTGCAGCGGCGTTTTAATCGAAATTTCGTTGAGGTTACGATCTGTGGCGAGCGGCGGAATCGTTTTTCAAGTTCACGGCGGAAGCAATTTTCGAGATCGACGGTGGAATCGATTCAAATCAGAAGCTCGATTTACGAATTCATCCATCGTCTTCTCCATTTGCTTTTCTCTAGCGACAGAAAAAAACTCTTGAACTTCCAATCGTGATTGCAGATTACGTTCTCAGGCGACGGCAATTTGCGTTTTCGGTGGTTCTTAAGCGTCGATTCTTCCACGTTTTTTATTTTGGGCGATATGGCACAGATTTGAGTTGCGTTTTTTGAGATTTACTTCTTGTGCGGTGTCTTCGTCGTCTACCTCAATCGAAATCGG
>JBBMEF010032081.1:0-15654 GCA_037832685.1 Sicyos baderoa | reverse complement strand
TATCTTCCTTTTCGATTAAATTCGTTATTCCGCAAATTAGGAAGATTTTCCAGAATGTATTCTGCATGATTAATTACTTTGTGTATGATTCTACTAACTTAGTCAATTTAGTGTTTGTTTTAGTTCATTCACACTTGGTTAAACCCCAACACAGACCAATGAAGTTTTCTTGCATAACAAGGATCTCATCACATGCAACATCTTTTAGCAATTGATGGCTAAAAGAATAATAATTAGTTTGGAACTTGAAATTTGTTAAGCTTAGAATTATGGATCCGTATTTATAAATTTGATGCATAAATTTGCAATTACTTTTTGTACATGAACTCAAAGTTTTGGAAACTCCTTACGCGTAAAAGTATACGCAGAATACTAAAGACGTTACTCACATGACGTTCAAGAGAATGGAAATTTGTCACGTACTTCAAATCTACATTCAAATTATATGTATTTAAATGACTTTGCTTTTATTTTGTTGAACGGGTTGATTTAAGTTGAGTAATCTAATTTTAGAGCAAATAAATCGTATTATAAAGATGATAATGACTGCCTACCAAAATCTTGTACATCTTTTGTTCACTTTTTCAAAATTCTTGTTGAATGGAAATGCTTTGGCAATGATGGCAAATGCTTTCATATATTTGTAGCCATTTCTTTTGTTTTATGAAATCCTAAGTTGTTAAAGATTAAGCTTATAGGTAGAAGGCTGCTTTCTTAGGAATTTGATTCCACAACTTTACTAGAAAACTAACCTAATCATTTGCATGTGCCCATGTTTAAACCTTCATGTTCTCTTAATTTAATCTTTTAAGCCATTTAATTTTTCTATTCTGCAAATTTGTGCATTTGAATTGTTTGAAGAGAGAAAAAAAATGAGTTTTCTTCCTCTTAATTTTTTCTTTTGAATGATCTTATTTCAAAAATAATTCGAGTATTTTTAGATTCTAAATAGTTTTTTAATGGGTCAACAAAGAAATTTCTCATTAAAAAAGAAAAAGAAAAAGAAAAAGATGAGAGCATAATAATGTGTCAACGATAATGCAATGATAATGTATTTTAAAAGTCTATCTATTATTTATTGATGACAATTAACTACTGTCATTAAAGAAGAATCAATAACATTTACATAAAAGTATCATCTAAAGATTTTTAGGAGGTGTTTGGGGCAAGGAACATGATAATGGTTAAGGGGGGAATAGTAATGAGAAGGAGAACAGAATGAGGAATGATTATGGGAGGAATGATTATTTGTATTTAAAATAGTAGTAATGATTATGAGAAAATAAAATAATGAATATGATGTGAGTAAAATAGTGATGTGATGTATGAAAAGTTGTTGGAGAAAGAATAAAAGGTAGTTAAAAGGAGAATGAAAAAAGTGATTTCTGAAAAATGTGACTATAGGGGTAATGATTCTCGGTGGCACAAACACGGGGAATCATTCTCATTCCCATTCTCCTCCTCATTCTTGGTGGCACAAACACCCCCTTAATGACATTTCATAAAAGTGTCATTTTAAGAATAATAGATGATGTACATTACAATGATTGCATAAAAAAACTATCTATAAAGTTTTATTGATACTTTATAAATAGTGTCATCTTAAAAGAATAAATGATATGCGATATAATGATTACAAAAAAATATCATCTAAAGTATTTGAGATACTTTTCTAAAATTATCATGTCTCAATTTTATAGTAGGAGGTAAAATAAGATAGCTAGACACAAAAAGATATATTCTTTTGACTATTTTTAAGTGGTGAAGTTTGGTCATGTTGCTTTTCAACTACCATCTCTCTTTCTCACACTTTTGCAATCATCATGATAGTGAAGAAAGCAAGTTAAAATGGGGAAAAGTTTGTTCATTCTCTAGATTACAATGAGTTTTGTCTCATATTCTTAATTAATTAAGAAATAGGTAGCACCCTATGGTAAGCAAATATGTTTAATGACTAAATTTGAGTTTAAAAAAATAGCTATTATAATACCATTTTCTTCCTACGTACATAATTTTATCGACGTTAAAAGGCATTCGTAGACGTCAATACCTTATGGGCATGTTTGCCCCATGGACAAACGGAAAAGTTGGTTTGACTTGACTTCTATTCCATGTTTGCCTCATGGACTTCCATAAGTCCATCCAACTCTTACACAAACTCCACCCATGGACCACACATTTTTATTTAAATATTAAAATATTAAAAAACTACTCAATATTTATTTTTTTATTTAAATAAAAACTTGAACAATTCACTTCCCATCCCATCAAATCTAACTTTATTACTAAAAAACTATTAAATATCCATTTTTTTTATTTAAATAAAAACTTCAATCATTTTCTTTCCATCACATCAAATATAATCTTATTTTTTCTTTCCTTCCCTCCAAACATAAACTTATTTCACTTATCTTCTCTTTTCATCCCAACTCAACCCAACCCAACTCATCATCTCACACAGCCAAACATGCCCTATGTCTAGAAACATCTTGGACTTGAAAAGGTGTAATAGATATCTATTTTGTGTATTAAGTTACACCTCTAAAAATGAAATATAATATGTATTTTTTGAAAAAAATACAAAGTTTTTGAGATTTTTTTTTCTTATATTTTTGGGGCTTTGTCTTAGTGGAGATGATAATGTTGGTCTTTATACATAATTTTATAATTGAAATTGGGGAACCTTTAATCATCATGGAGAGTCTAGCTTCAAAGTGTCACAAAGAAGTCATGAAGAAGTTGGTATTTTTTTTTTTTTTTTTTTTTTGAAGCAATGAAGAAGTTGGTATTTGAGGTCACTTTCAAATTTACTTTTCTTAAAAAATATTGTTTTTTCTATTTTAAGAATATATGTTATGCTACTTTATTATTTGATCGAATGTTTGATTTCGAGTTCAAATACAAATTTCATCTATTATTCGGGAAAAAAAAAAACTCAATTTCATTTGAAGGTTAAACATATACGATGATTAAATCCAGTTTGAGAAGAAAATTAATGTATTTACTTTGAGTCTTTCCCAATGGTGGTTGTAGAAGTTTGTACCACAATTCTATTGTTTCGCCATTTTTAAACTAACTTAATGCTTTATTTAATCTTTTGTTTTTTAGTATATTTACCCATCTTTTCCTAAATTAAAGCATATCTTTGATTATAACATTAATATAAAACTTATATTCAAGTTATTAAATTATTATCATTGTTGAGTTTAGCACATTATTTCTTTTATTTATAGACACATGTATATCGATTTAATTGTTATTTTTAAATGTGTAATATCAAGTTAGTTAAGTCATATCGATCATTTACATTTTGTATTAATTTTTCTTTTGATATTTTTTAGGGGTTTTTGCAGGAATATATCAGATTGATATAAAATATTTACACAAATTTAAAAAAATTTAGCAACCATAATCAATGCGGTATAAATGAATACTTTTATACCGAATAACTAATACATAATACAGTATGATAAGTATTATTTATATTGTATACAATATGATAGATCTGTAATTATTTTGTAAAATTAGACTATTGAATACAATTTCTCTGTTTTTTATGGGATAAACTAAAATTTGATGTTTAAAACATTTACCATTATTATAATAATGTATACTAATATATATATATATATTTCAATTTAGAATTATGATGTAAATTTCTAACCTTTTCTTTCTTAAAAAAAAAATCACAATTTTTTCTTCTAGAAATTAGGAACAAACCAATATTTTCTTTTTAATACAATCCAGGAAGATATTAGACATGTAATATCTTGATTGTCAAATCATTTATTATATTTGTTGACAGATCAAACTTATCGTAACTAATCCACAATTCGAATATCATTAATTCTAATTCAAATAGTTTAGAACAAGTTCTTGTTTCAAAAAAAAAAAAAAAGTTCTTGTTTCTAGAAATTGATATAAAGTTGGTATTTTCATATAATTTTTATTTTTATTTTTATAATATGAATTACAATAGTCGATTATAGCTTAAGTAAGGCACAATTAAAGTTATATTCGACTAAAAACATGAAATTTTTTCAAAATTCTCATCAAATTTTCAAATTTTTCTTTTATAAAAAAAAGAAAGAAAAAAAGGTACCCCACATGGAAAGCTTTTTGGGCGGCAAATGGGAGAAAGCTCGCCAATGTCAGCCCTTCATCATTCCTCTTTTCTTCAAAACCCCTTTCCAATGGCACCAAAAGTTTTCTCAGTATTTAACCAATGCGATTCCTCGATCACTGCCCCTCATGCTCAATTTCATCAACGATTGAGACAGAAACAAAAACGGGATTTCTGGATTTTCATTCTGTGTTTTTAGGGTTCCATGTTTGATTGGATTTTGAAGAATGAGAAAAAGGTTCCATAAGCTACACCTCATCGCCATGATCCTCTGCAATGCTTTTCTTCTGCCATTAGTTCAGGGATCAGCTCATGAAGAAGGGTTGCAGAAAGCTAGGAGTCAGAGGAGCATCGAAAACGCCCATGAAAGGGTAAATGTTCAAGCTAATGTTGGAAATATTTTAATTTATGTTATCAAATTTCTTGTCAAGTCATTTTCCCACTGATTGATATGAATAGAATAGCCACATTTTGTGCAACTTTTTTAGGTGATTAGTGGAGGTTATGTTTAATGTCGTTTTGTAGCTAAGCCATCAAAAGAAATTTGATATTCAACTCCATGGATTGCTCCTCTGGATTTCAATGGGCTTGCTAATGCCTCTTGGGATACTTACTATTAGAATGTCGGGTAGACTGGCTCGTCGCCCGAATCAGTTAAAGGTCTTCTTCTACCTCCATGTTGTTTTCCAGGTAAATCAGATCTTCGTTTTTCTACTTATTGTTAAAACGTCTTTTCTTTTATATCCGTGAGTGTTTGGGTCAGTTTACACGTATTTCAACTATATTTATGGGACATATAGTCTGTCCTTGTGATATTAAAATGCTAAGATTCTTAGAAAATTATTTTCTAGGTAGTAGGTGGTCACCATGAATTGAACTCGTAAACTTTTGCATCCCAAGCCCTCTTGAACTTAAAGGAATATGATGATTTCTTTCGAGATCATTAAAATGCTCAAGATGCAACCACTTTTGGTCATGGATTTGATAAGAACATAATCATATTCAGCATGTTATATCATCATGGCTTCTCCCTTTTTTTTCATTAGTTCTTCTGATTACATTTTAGTGGCAGAGTAGTTAAACAATTTTTTTTTTTTTAAAGAATTAAACAGTTTATACTTTAATAGCAAGAAAAGTATTATAATTAGTACTCCTCATGATAGTTCTCAGTATCTGTCTCCAATAATCACAAGCTATTTGTCTCTCTGTTTTTCGAAGAGTAAATTGCAAAAATTACTCCTGCACTTAAGGTCTCATATAGAATTATCCTCTCTATTATTTTTCTTTAAAATTACTTCAAATATTTTTCCTTTAGGATTGGAGAAGCTGATGTTATATATAAAAAAAAAAAAAATGATAAATCACAATATTGACCATTTTACTTTGACCATGTGCAAGCAAATATTATCTCTGTAAGTTAACTATAGGGTAAAACATATAATTTTTTTTAAAGCATATGGACTTATAATATTTGCATGGGAACTAAACTATAAGGATACAAAAGAATTTTGGAATTATCCTCTTAGCTTTATTCTTTTAAATTTGACTATTCTTTGTTTTGTTTGGCTCCTTTTTGTGCTGTTATTTTTTTAAGCACTTCAATATTTTTTGGGATTTTATTTTTTTCCTCTTTGACAGCTGATTTTATTTTTAATATAAGTATTATGATACTAATTCTTGTTGTTCTAAACTTGACTTTTTATGAAGTATACTAACCTAATTTCATTTAACAGACACTATCCCTCTTCCTTGCCACAGCTGGAGCTATCATGTCCCTCAGAAAATTTGAAAACTTATTTAATAACAGCCATCAAAGAATAGGTTTAGCTCTTTACATAGGCATATGGGCACAGGCAGTGATTGGCACTTTCAGGCCTCAAAGGTAAATTCCATCTTCAGCCTTTTCATTTTTAGGACCTTTCTTGATTTATGGAACTTTGTAGGGCCAAAACATGATTGTTCCACCAAATGACCCCCTTGAAATGCGCTTGTTTTGCGTTTGTCATAGCTTTTAAAAGAGTGGATAGTATTTTTAGGTAATTGAAAATACTTCATAGAACTTTTTTAGTGTTTAATTACTTTGTTAAAACTGTTTTTATTAAATTGGTTAAATTATTTTTTGGACCTTCTACGAGTTATCTTGACAATCAAAGGTAGTAGGATCAAGCGATTGCACTTGAACATAGTTGAGGTGTGCGTAAAATGACTCAAATACTCATTGGTATATCTATAAAAAATTAAAAGTAGTAGACCTAATAGAAACTTTTTAAAAGTATAAGGACCTATTAAACAAATCTATAAGTTGAAGGATTCAACTTGTAAATTTTAAATTTTATCATGCAAAAACATACTCATAAAACGAGTACTCTACTTGAGAATACTATCCACAATACTCTTTCCAAAGTTCCATAACTTAGTCTAAATAAACCTTCTGTGTAAATGTTTCTATTCAATAACTTGGTCAAAGCTTTTCTGAAAAACCATAATCTGTGCAGGGGAAAGAAAGAAAGAAATGTATGGTTTCTTATGCATTGGATTCTTGGCACAATCATTTCTCTAGTGGGAATCATCAATATCTACACTGGCTTGAATGCCTACCATAAGAAAACTTCAAAAAGCACTGGATTATGGACTGTCCTCTTCACTTTAGAGATCTTTTTCATTGGTTTCTTTTATTTGTTTCAAGATAAGTGGGAGTTTTTGCAGAAGCAAGGGGTTATTTTAGGGGAATCTGAAACAGTATCACCTTCTGATGAACAAGTAGAAACTCAGAGGCAAACCCCCAAGGAGTTGTTGTCTGATCCTTGTACCAAACAGAATGCTCTTAGAAACTTGTTTGATTAAAATGGGGTTTCTTTTTTCTCCCCCATTTTTTCTTAGTGTTGTGTTTAAATGTTCTTTCTGACTGAAAATTTCTTCTCTATTTTTGATGCCTGCACTTTGTGCAAGTGATCTGTGATCATTTTAGAGGGATATGCTGATGAGTGCATGCATCAAAAAGAGCACCTTCCTTTTCTCAATATTACACCAATTTCATTGTCCCAAACTATCTTTTTTTTAGAGGTTTATGTTTTTGCCTCAAAAGGGTGTGATTTTGATTTCAAGTTTGTTTGGTGAAGTGTATTTGTGGGGTGTTCATAATGTATGTAAAAAGATTAAATATATATTAGTTTAAGATATATGTTAGGTACAGTTGAGCTAAACCTATTTTAACTATACTATTTTTATTATTTTGAGAGTTTTTTTTTTTTTTTTTTTTTTTTATTTTTTAATAATGATTTTTGAAAGAACTATTTTGAACTATCTATGTATTTTTCTTTCGTTGTGATCATCTGCTTTTTGTTATTATTTCTTTCTCTTTTTTCTATGTGGAAAAGCAAGTAATAGTGTAATACTAAAGCATGTGAGGCCCTCTTCATAACTTGATAGGATTGGCAATAGGAGATGATGGATTTTGATTTAATCTTCGAAGCAAGGAATCGAGTTTTCTTTATTTAGAGATTTGTAGACCAAAAATGAGATTTAAAAATTTAATCCCCCATTTGATAACCATTTGATTTTTTGTTTTTGGTTTTTGAAATATAAGCCTATTCTCACTCAAATTTCTTACAATGTGTTCCACCCTACCTACAATATATCCATCTTTCCATAAGAAAGTAAGAGGACACTAACCCACCTCAAAAAACAAAAACAAAAAAGTAAAAAAAAAAAAAGTAACTTCCAAAAGTTTGTTTTTGTTTTTAAAAGTTGGTTAGTATTCTCCTACTTTTTTTAAGGAAAGATAGATATATACTAGGAAGAGTGGAAGATATTGTAAGAAATTTGAGTGAGAACAGCCTTAAATTTTAAAAATCAAAAACAAAAAACCAATATCAAACGGGGCCTAAAATATTGATTTTATTTTGTTATTTATATAAATTAAATAACTTTTTTAATAAAAAAATCAAGAACAATACATTAAAAATATTTTTTTTTCATAAAAATAATAATAGAAAGACATGTAAATACACTCCCAACAAAATAAATATAAAGAAATTTAGTCCACTACTTGAACCAAACTTTTGATTTGAGTGTCTTTTTAACTATCAAACCCATATTTTTAAGGGTGAAAGAAGAGGATTTTAGTGTATAGCAGATATATATATATATATTAAGAAATTTTGCACGTATATTAAAAAAAATAAAAAATAATTTCATGTATAGTATAATTCTCAAACTTATTCATTTATGACACAAAAATGATAAAAATCTATCGGTTGGAACGAATAGAAGTCTATTATCTGAACTGATAAAAATTTAATGACGATAGAATATGAATTTTGGACAAAATACACTATGAATAAAAAATGTATTATAATTGTAATGAAGACAAAAAAAAAAAAATAAAAAAAAAAAATAATAATAATAATAATATATTATGAATAGCAATTTTGAATCGTGAGCTGAAACCAAAAATGTGCAATGCCCTAGGAGTTGGAACATTTTGAAAATTTCATTACAAAATAAAATAATTGTATTTTGATTCATATTTTTGTCTTCGTCAGTCAACTCAACCGTACCTACAGAGCGAGGAGGACCACCTTTAAATTCATGAATCTTTCCAATTTCATTTCAGTTTCCAAATCTTTTGAATTTTAAACCGCCGTAGTCGAGCTTCATCGCTGTAACAACAATGGCGTCGCAAGATCCTCACCACCACGGCCACGATCATGACCACCATCACCACAGCCACAGCCACGAGTAATTTCTGTGATTAATTTGTTGGTTTAGGGTTTAGAAGTTCGATGTGTAATTTGTGCGGTGGTTGTTACAGGAAAGCTCAGGGATCATTTGTGGGAGAAGACGGTAGGTTTTTTCACAGTCATGATGGACTGGCGCCTCACTCCCACGAGCCGATTTACTCTCCTGGCTTCTTCACCCGGAGAGCTCCGCCGCTTCTTACCAGAGACTTCAATGAACGAGCTTTCACCGTCGGTATTGGCGGCCCCGTTGGTACTGGGTATATTTTACCTATCTATATTATCTCTTCTTTATCAATGTTTTACATATATTCATTGAAGAAAAAAAAAATGGCTGTTTGTACTTGTATAAAGGATTGATGATTGCGATTGTGTGATTGTGTTTACTGAATGGACTTTAGAAAACAATGCATGCTTCTATTTTGATTGTCTCGCCTGAAACCTCTGGTAGAGTCAAGTGTATGTCTTGTGACAATAGTTGACCTGCATGCAAGCTGGCCTGGATAGTCACGTATGTTAAAAACAAAATAGCATGCTCTTGTTTAATTACATCTTAATGCACCTTGAACTCTTAAAAATACTACTTGGGAGATGAACTTTTGAGTCTCTAAGATGATTGTGTAGAGTAGATGTGGTTGTGCACTGTCTTGTGTTCAAAACTTGTTTATCAGGTGTTTGAAATTTTTTGAGTTTCTTGTAGTTATGTTGGTCATTGATATGCGGTTATAATTTTCAATTTTTGGGGCATAATGGTTGTAAATTTGTAGTATATCCTAAATTAGGCTAAATTAGGCATGATGTTATTCATCCGATTCTGTTTCATTTTTGTTTAGGAAGACAGCTCTGATGCTTGCACTTTGCACCTTCTTGCGTGACAAATACAGTCTAGCTGCTGTAAGTATGATTTTGAGAAGATTCTCACTATCACTTTCACTTTTCAGCTTCTGGGGTTCCCTTCTACATGTCATATTTGTAGAATATTTGGGCTGTTATATTTGTATATGCTCATTTAAAAATAAAGCAGTTCATTCAGCTTTTTGTTGAGTATTATTGTGAATTATTTTTTCTCTTATTCTTAGATCCCGCTTTCCATTTCAATTGAGACTGATAAAAGCATCAATTTGTTCATAATATTTTTAATATAATAAGTTGCCTAACCTTCACTGCTATGTACATGTATGTAAAAAAGGTTATGTACTGTGATTATCATATGCTATGCTGATATTTCTTTGCTAGATATGAATACAGATCAGTGCATGTTATTGTTTTTCTTTTTGAACTTCAAAGAGAATGAGCTTTTGTTTACTATCTGGCGTGAGAAAACCCATGACTGAGTTATTTCATGTTTGATTCTTATGAAAGAAAGAGTTTCCGTGCTGACCGAGACCGATTGATTTGCCCAAGAAAGTGCCGTTGTCTGTTAGGATTGGATAGTATTTGGACGGTTTGATATAATTTCACCGTTAACTAAATACTGTGCCAAAAGTTTAGTGAGACAGCTAGTTATTTTTTTCAAGTATGCTGGTTCAATTATATCAAGTTCTTCGTATACTAAATGTAAATAACTAATTTGTGGTACAATGATATATTTTCTGCTAGAAACTTGGGAATGAAAATTAATGATTTCGAAAGGAAAGATACTTATTTAGATTGATTGGCATGATGATTGTTAGGTTACAAACGACATCTTCACAAAAGAGGATGGAGAGTTTTTGGTGAAGCATGGAGCACTACCAGAGGAAAGGATTAGAGCAGTGGAAACTGGCGGCTGCCCACATGCTGCTATTCGCGAAGACATCAGCATCAATCTCGGACCTCTCGAGGAGCTTTCAAACTTGTACAAAACAGACATACTTCTCTGTGAATCTGGTGGAGGTGATTTAGAAAACCCCAATGTTGTCAATCTATGCAGAAATGAACCTATCTTAACATTCTGTTCTCGCTTATCGAACTTAGCTGTTTACTTTTAAAAGAAAAAAGAGATGGAAGCTTTCATTAGCATCAGAAAAAATCAGCTGTGGGTTTAATGGAGATAGATTTTAAATTTTTTGCAGCTGGTAGAATTAGTTTAGAAGTTGAAGTCTTTGATACTTGCTTTGTCTGATTTCTTGTGCAGACAACTTGGCTGCCAACTTCAGCAGGGAACTTGCTGACTATATCATCTATATCATAGATGTATCTGGTGGCGACAAAATTCCTCGAAAAGGTGGCCCCGGAATCACGCAGGCTGATCTACTTGTATGTTATTTCCTAATTTTGTTTCCTAGTGTCCATTTTGTGTGTACTGTCAAAAAAGTTTATATCACTCATCTAAAGCAGTATTGCAATCAAGATTTTGAATTTAAAGAATCTCTCTAAATGGTTGCATTTGAATAACAGGTAATAAACAAAACTGACCTTGCTCAAGCAGTTGGAGCTGATCTAGGTGTTATGGAGCGTGATGCACTGAAAATGCGAGACGGTGGGCCATTTGTATTTGCTCAGGTCAGCTCTGTTCTCTGTTTGATTTCTTCGGTAGCACTTAGTTGCTAGAGAATTGTGAAACTGATGATTTTTCCCTCAGCTATTTGAGTTACAACAACATACATACATGAACTCATAAACAACGTCCAATTTCTTTATTTGAGATCAACATCAAAGATATATGCGAGCTACATTTAGATCAATGCCAGACTAACCATCATAGATTGATCTAATGGTCAAGAGTCTCAAGAAACTAAAAAGTTATGGGTTTGATCCATGATGACTATCTACTTAGAAATTAATTTTCTACATATTTTCTTAAGATCCAAATGTTGAAGGGTCATGCAGATTATTTCGTAAGAAGAGTTGAGGTGTGCGTAAGTTAGTCCAGACATTCACGAATATTAAAAAAAAATGGTGTTAGACTTCGTGATTCATGTTAATGATAGATGCCCAATCGGTTCGTGCAGGTGAAACACGGAGTTGGTGTGGAGGAAATCGTGAACCATATTATTCAGGCATGGGAAGTAGCAACAGGGAAGAAACGTCATTGAAATCTCTGGTGCAATATGGGTTGTTGTAGTACTTAGTTTGGTTGCTTTCATTTAAGAACTAAAAATGCTATCACTCTTGTTTTAAGCTTCTTCTGTATCACGACACGACAATGTTGTAACTTTTAGTTTGGATAATTAAGAGGCTCGTACCTCATTGAGAATGTTGTAAGGCTCTGTGTTTTTATGCCTCCTATAATATTTAGAACTAAAATTAGAGATCATGAGAGGCTTGTACCTTCGGAATATAGTTGTGAATGTGATTTTGTTGATTACTATACTTTCAATATTCACCTCAATTTAAATTTAAAAGAAGTTGATCATAATGATGTTAATATTAAGAATAAAGGGATTTTTCATGAATAACAAGAAGAAAAAAAATTCAAAATTGTAGAAAAAAAAATAAAACAAAAATTGATTAAATTCAGTTAAATAATTGATAATCATAAAATTAAAGGTTTTAAATAAGTGAAATTGATGACATTGAGAAGTAAGAAATATTTGTTTTCCTCAAAAACACTAAATTTAAGTTTAATTTGGAATCCTCCGAAAAGATTAAAAAAAACAAACAAACACACAGAAAAAAGGAAAAATGAAAAGGCGTAAAAAAAAGAAAAAAATGAAATCTGCAAAAAGATAATCAAACGACTCTGCTGGGGATCGAACCCAGAATCTCTGGTTTCGTAGACCAGCGCCTTATCCATTGGGCCACAGAGTCTTTTGATTACAAGATCGCTAATGTATTTATTTAATACTTCTAAATTGCAATAGTATGTAACAATCCCAAATTTCAGAAAAGACTGATAATAATCACTCTTAACCATAGCTCAATCGTTTTCAGGACCTTTCTTACAATTAAAAATTTGAATCTTTCTACTTTAAATGTTGTTGAATTACCCTAAAAGGTATATGTACCTTTAAGTTACCATAATAATTGGTCTTTAATGTTAATAAATATTTAATAGAATTTTAAAGTTTCGTTTGATTACCATTTGATTTTTTGTTTTTAATTTTTAAAATTTAAATCTATTCTCACTCAATTTTTTTAAGATGTATTTATCTTTCTTAAGAAAGTAGGTGAATGATAACTACTTACAAACACAAAAATAAATTTTTGGAAGCTACTTTTTCTTTTCTCCCAAATTTTGGTTTGGTTTCTACAAATATAGGTGAGATGTGGAAATCTAAATAATCATTTAGTTAAGATTCAAATATTTTCTCAAGAGAAGATAGATTCTTATGTGAAAACAAGCTTACATTTCAAAAACCATTAATAAAAAATGAAATTGTTATCAAACGTGGTCTAAATTATTAAAAAAAATTGAAAATCAACTTCAAATAGACTAAAAAAAATCAAGACACCCATTTAGACACAAACTTGATATTTATCTCTAATAATATATTTTTACTAAACTTGTAAAAATGTTTTAGTTGTCTCCAAACTTAAAAAAAGATATTATTAAGTTGCTCAAAATTTCTCATTAAATTTAATACATTCTATTCATTTTTTAATGTCTAACATTGGCAATTACGAATACCTATAATTTTAAGCTTATAAAGATTAGTCATCGAGATTACTAAAAAACAAACGAACCTCAAGTAATTTTCAACTAGAAATACCAAGAACGTAATGGAAAGTTTGGGCATCAAGATATTTTACGTAAACAAAATAATATAGCAATACAAATATAATATATTAAAAAAAAATGTATGAAATGGCGTAATCAAATGCTATTTGATATAATTATAGTTTTTTTTTTTTTTTGAGGAATATGATTATAGTATTTAAATGCATACTTGATATAATTATAGTATAATTATTATAGTTATATGTCAGTATATTAATATATTTAAATAATAATATTATTATAATAAAAAATATTTTACAATAAATTAATATCTAAAAGATAAATAAATAAAAAGATGATAAATGTCAAAGAAAATAAAAGAAAAAGAGAAGATGAGACGATGAAGAACACCTTGGGCCAAAGGTTGGACTCAATACCTTCGTCTCATCTCCTCTTCAAACAAACAAACCTTAAATGATTTAAAAAATAATAAAAAAAATACTAACTCTAATTCAAATGTAATAAGAAACAAGTCTATGCCATGAAATTTTATAAAAATTGATTTTAAATTTATATATCCAATGAAATTTCTCAGAAATTATAAACATATTTCTTCAAGAGGGGGAAAAAATTGAACATGAGAAATAACATTTTCTACTTCCTATTTCTTTCTATAACAATCTACTTGTCAAGAAAACCATTAAGCTAGGCTTCTTCTTTTTTCTTTTTCTTTTTTTAATACATATCTAATTTTTAGACATTTTCAAAAACCAAGCTAACTATTGAAAGCTGGAAAAAATGTTTCAAAATTATATATGTATGTATGTATGAAGGCCAAATGTAGTTTAGGATTCCAAAACAAACACAAAAGGAAAATGGAGAAGGCAGCTGAAAGAAAAAGCTTCTTCATTACAACACTTGGATGGAATTCTTGAGAAAATGTGAACAGGAATCTAATATCAACCTAACCCAATAGTCTCAGTAGCACAAGTTCAAGTAAACAACTTATTGGATTAGAAAACAGCTACAAATAAAATCACCAAATTGCACCACCAAGCAAAGCAACCTCATTGATAAATAAATTAGTAACTATTCTCAGATAAAACTAAGTACTGGATTCGCCTACAAAATGCGTCGTATGAAAGCTAACAAGCTCAAGGTTTGAATGCCGAGAATGCCACGACTGAGTTGTGTCCACCAAATCCGAATGAATTTGAGATAGCTGGAAACAGAAAATTGCAGAATTTGGTTACGGATGCATTGAGATTTAAGGTAGTTGGAGATATGTATGTATGTAACTTACCAACATTCACTTCGTGCTGCTGCTTTACGTTTGCGACCGTGTCAAAATCAACTGCAGGCTCTGGGTTCTACAGTCAAATGGGAAAAAAGAAACGAAAATATTCATCAACACCAAGTTACGCAGGGTGTTGTTCTGATATCTAAATGAAGCAATTATATGTGCAAGTCGAAATAAATCCCTTAAACTTTCGTTTTTATGATATTCTCCTATGTACAATATGGAGAAGAAATGGATTGGATTCTTTAAAATCATCAAGATTTGCAGAGAATATTGAAGTATCCCATAATCTGAAACTAGTTCTTTTGGTACAGCCATGTGAATCAAATATTAATTCTTCTCAATATTATGGATGATAGAGTGCAAAACATGTTAAGATAAAGTAGAGTCTAACAAAAATTTCTAATTGCAAAAAGAGCCTTGTTTTACATCCAAAAGCTAAACCGACATTATCCGAAACCAGATTGTTAGAATGGAAAAGGAAACGTACAAATTGATTTATGGAAGGATGCAACCATCCTGTTTCGATAGCTTTCACGGTGGCAATGGCTTCCAAACCTCCAGCAGCACCAAGGCAGTGCCCTATCATAGACTGAAAAGTAATGACAAGCAAAGGCATCAGCAAACCAGTGGATCGAACCATGTAAACATTGGCGTAAATGGGGAGGGAGGGAGGGAGGAGGGTGAAGAGACATTGCCTTGGTTGCATTGATTTTGATGCCTGATGTATCCTTAAACACCTTCTTGATGGCATTGATCTCAGCTAGGTCACCGGCAAGGGTGGAGGTTGCGTGTGCATTAATGTAGTTAACCTGTAAATTTAAATTGAAAAATGTTATGAAAACGGAAACCAAGCAATCGATAATCAAAGATAAATAAACGTAAAGAGAAGAGAAGAGCAGAAACGACA
>JBBMEF010032070.1:0-15656 GCA_037832685.1 Sicyos baderoa | reverse complement strand
CAACCCAACCCGAAAATAAAGGGTTGGGTTGGGTTGGGTTGTGTCTTTAATTGGGTTGGGTTGGGTTGGAGAATTGATCAACCTGAATTTTTGGGTTGGGTTGAAAATCACCTCAACCCAACCCAACCCAACCCATGTTCACCCCTAGCTGAACCTTCAACTCCTTAAACTCGGCTGGCGGTAAACCGACAACTCCTCAAGGAAAACATCCAGAAACGGATTACGCCCTCCTTGGTGACGACATCGTCATCGGGGATTCGCCTTCCAGACTTCGTCCCCCCTTTCTTTCTGGGTCCACTATGAGTGGATTGTCTCACTGCAGCTCCTGTTCCTGCTGAAGATCATATTTGATTAGCTTTCTATTCTATTAAAAGACATCCTCAGCTCGTATCCGCGATCAATTACTCACACTCTAGTAGATGGTCACAACAACGGCACACCGCCACTCTCAAGCCATCCCATGGAAGACTTGTTCCATAGAGTCGAACATTAACGTTGAAGATGCAAACTCATCATTGTATCAGAGACGTCGAAGATTCAACGGTTAAAATTCAATTTTTGCATCGTTACCCTCCTTCAGATTTGCAGTAGTCGAACATAAAAATTGAAAGAAATCCCAGATTTTTAATGTTGCGAAAGCTCAAATAAATACTGTTTTTATTTTATACTATGTATTTATTATGATGTTGTATTATTGGTCAATTCGACATAATTACGTTGAATATACACATACATATTCTTCATAAGAGTATTAATAATGGTTAAATGATAACTCTCAATTAGAGCATAAATTAGGCTACTTTATCCTATATATGTTTCTAAGGTTTAAGAGAAATAATTGAGTAGTTAAGAGCAAATTGCGAGTAAAACTGCTAAAGTCACTTAGATTCATTATTTAGCATAATAAAGGCAAGCATTGCGCTTTAAAGTAAAAGAATGAACAAACTATGTTAAATACTATACAATGTAGGAAAACGAAACTGAGATACTGGAGAACGAAATAGATGCGAACGACGAGAAGCAAAAGCAACATAACATATTCACAATACAGTCGCGTTCGAAGAATCACGCCAACAAGGAAAGAATAGAGAATCAATCAAGCAATTAAAGTTAGTGTTGATCAAGAAATCCCAGCATTAATAAAGAGATTCATGCATTTATGAAAATATCCAAGCTCATCCGAACTTGCTAGCCAAGGAAATTATCTCTATATATAAAAGGGAAGAATTTGCAATCGGTGAGCTGGTTGGTTGGCCAGAAGCCGATTCCCATGGAATAGACTACCATATAGAATATAATTGGTGGTGTTCGTAGGATCCGATGACAAAGAGTCTGCACATCTTCACAACCGCACCAATTCCTTTGCTTTTATTTAATTTGTAATTAGGAATAGTTCATAGATATGTAGGTAACTCTTAGTAATGGCAATTCAACTTTTCATTATTACTTGTTACTCATTTCTATGTTTCATTATGTTAGAAGCATTAGTGAGAATTCGTATGTAGAATGCACGTTAGAATTGCGCATTTAATATACAAATGTCTACAAGTGCCCTAAAGGCCTAAGAGTTAGAATGCACGTTAGAAGTGCCCTAAAGGCCTAAGAGTTTGTATTTAAACAACACACATTTAATGTTAAATTTCAGTTATTAATAAAGGCTATTATTTTATTAATTGCACATTTAATATACAAACGTCGTTCATGGTTATTTGGATGTACACTTGGACAAGTATGTGAGACATACAAGTGGATCTAGTTCCAAGTCAATAACCTAAAACGTCTACAATATATGGACTAAGGTTGAGACCTAAGTCTTGGTGACACTGTTGGTATGACCTGCTTTGCAAATGTTGCAAACAACCTGATCCTGGTTGTTCATGTGGAGACATGTGAGTAAGGGTGCCTATGCAAAAAAGAGTTTTTGTACACGTCGAGACCAAAAGTTTTATGATCGATCTAGTAATTTTGTTATAGAATTGTATCAACTACTTCACTAAGGATGATCGTATGTCAATGTGATCTTAATCCTGAGTGGGTTGTGAACTCCTACTTTATGAAAGCATCATTTGATGTGCATGGGTGAGACCAGAAAAACACGTTGGGTCAATAAGCCTCCCACGTTGGGGATTGTCATAGTGAGTGGTTGAGAACACAACATCACAAGAAGGAATTCACGTCTTCCTAATATTTGAGGAAGATGTAGAGTTGTTCCCTTAAGAACTGATTTCGGGTCTTGAACAAAGGGGTCCCGCCTTTCATTGGCCTGAGAGGACATTGATTTATAGTTGAACTATAAACACTTGTTCATTAGAGGAATCCGTGGCGCTTAAAGAGAAAAATATAATCACAGGGGTAGAACAGATTTCTTGTCCCAGCTGTGAATTGCGAACAAACTAGTGAAGGATCATATTACAGATGACCGATTATATCGGTGGCCGTTAAGTTTTCCTATAATGCGAAAGAGCACAGCACATACCTTTAGTGGAATAAGCCTTCAAAAAAGAACTCAAACAATATTCATTTTAAATCTGCTATAAAAATGAATATATTATTTTAAAATGGTTTTAAAAGGGGTAGAACCTAATAATCCATAAAAGTTGATATAATTAATAGGATTAATTGCTATCACTTAAATCTTTACTTAATAGGATTAATTAGAGAGCAATTTGATTTTATAAGGATTGGTTGGAAGGGAACCCTGCCTAAGGAAGGTTATGCCGAAGGATAGAGATATTTAAGATGACGGTTTACGGAACCCCTCTACCTGGGAACGCGACCTGGGGGTTGAAACAACCAAGAATTATAGATCACTTTGTGCAGACTCAAATAATGTGATTATTTTTAGAGTAAAAACTTGGCAATTCACATTAAAAATCAATCTAACCAAGATAGGTAAAAGATTAGGACTTGGATGAACAAGATTAGCCTATTTCATCTAAGTGGGAGAGAACCCCATTAAAAAATAGATAGTGGGAGAATGATCGATGTCAACTGATCCTATGATCTCCATCAAGAACTTGTATCGTGAGATCCTAGTGGGGCTACATGTCGGCAGTTTGAGTCGACCCCCCCCGGTGTGTGTTCACTAGGGTCAATATCAGGGCGAGTTTCCGGAAAGTGATAGAACTGTGATCTTGTTCAGTACTTGACTTATCATTCAACGACACTTACTGAGAGAGATTAACATGTTCGAATTGATGGGCTAAACTATTAAGGGATTGGTAAAGGAGTTAGCAAAGTCATAGATCAAAAAATGGTAGCTAGAACCATAGAGATAAGAGTTATCCTAGTATTGAGTTTCTAGTTGAGAAGTGTCTCACGCTAGGAAGGAGTACTTGACCTATCATTCGACGGCACTTACTCTAGACCTTTGTAGTTGTATCATGACATTAATATTAAACAATTATAAGGTTTCATGTGATTTTAACTTGAAAAGATTTTTTAAATCTTTTTTATGCCAAAACCTATGAATGATGTTTTTTTTTAAATGGAAATCAAAGAGATTTTTTTTTTCTTTTTTCAACAATATGTCTAAATCGCTTATCTCGATAATGTCAACTGATAAATTAACTGGAGAAAACTATACTACGTGGAAAAACAATATCAACACGATTCTTGTCGTCAATGACAAGAAGTTTGAACACACAGAAGAATGTCCTCCGGTGTAAAGACCCAACCCGAATAGGGTCTTAAACCTAGGTCTTTAACCTTAAATGCATGTCTTGAATAACTTCTCAAAATGCGGAAAACTTAAAACGATAAAAACATAAAAAACAATCAACATCCAAAACCGTTAAGTGAACATGTCCTTGTTTCCACGCACTTGTTCAAAAATCTTTTCAGAAAGTATAACCCTGGCCAGAGCATCTTTATTTTAAATTAAAAACATTAAGAAACATAACAGAACAAGAAATTATTATTCAACACTCATAAGGGCTCCGTGCCCTATCTACATGCATAAAGGTTCGACAAACATAAACAAAATGAAGACTTAGAGTATCATCAGCCCATGATCATCCAGTAACCTCCTCTAGCCATCCAGCCTTGGTCCCAAGTTACCTGGTGGAAAAACCACACAAAATAAGGGCGAGTAACGAATTACTTAGTAAGAATCCCCAACCGGGATACAATACGAAAAATAGATCATCTAGCACACTGATACATGCAACCAAACAACAACACAAGAACTCAACTTGGTTCAGGCTAACAGTCACTTCTAGAATTTGCCTACTCGATGACTTACTAAGTTGCTCATTGGGGACTTACAACTACAAACTAAACACGGCTCAACACCATGATGCCCATCGGGGTCTTACACAAACTAGAACACAAGGATGCCCATCAGAGTCTTACACCTGCTAGGACACAAGGATGCCCATCGGGGTCTTACACCTGCTAGGACACAATGATGCCCATTGAAGTCTTACACCTGTTAGGAACACGATGATGCCCATCGGGGTCTTACACAATGATATCCATCGGGGTCTTACACTTCCTAGCAACAACTATGATGCCCATCGGAGACTTACTCATATGCTAACTCTGTAATGCCCATCAGGGACTTACACACACTGACAATGCATTGATGCCCATCGGGGTCTTACACAAGCAAACCTAATCTGATGACTCCTACAACTCCTAATTTCAGGACCACATGCTAGCTAAAACATCCATGCAATAGTCAACATAAGTACAGTCCTAACATGGCACTACAACATGAAAAAACAGGTAAACGAGAATACGCCAGCGTAAGAAAACCCTAGCATGGAACTAATATGATCAAAGATAACAAACATGTCAGCATAGTTCAGAAACAAGGAACCTATCCACTAGAATGCTCGTATATAGATACAAAAATATCAACGTGCTATTAAAGTCAGTCATAGGGTCCACAAAACCCCAATAAGAAATTCTTACCTGGATTGGCAGACAAACAAACAATCTCATAAACGCTCCTTAGCTGCAGATCACCAATAAATAACAAACCTAGCAATGAACAACAATAATAATAAAATATCTAATAAAAACAACCCCTAAAACACCAATCAACAAACAGAACAACCGTACCAACTCTCGAAACCAGGCTCGGCTGCAGGCGGACTTCACTAAGGCGATAATGACCTTTCTAGGGCGAAACTGACTTATTTTGCTAAAGCAAAACTTTTTGATTTCGCTGTGGCCAAACATTATGAATTCGCTGCGGCCAAACTTTCTGATTTCGCTGAAGTCAAACTTACTTCGCTGGGGCGAAATGCTGATGACAGCTGCTGGCATGCGACAGAACAAGGGCGCACGACTTTGTTGGAGCGAGAAAATTTTTCGCTTGCGCGAAATATTGCGATCTGGAAAAACGGCTTCTCGGCTCGAAAATCTGTGGTGCTCGGAACCGTGATGGACTGGGACTTGGAACTTTGAGATGCGTGCGACGGATCAAAGAGGGCATCAAAGGAGGGAGATGATTCGATTGCATAAGGAAAAAAAACACCAACCACGATTAACAATCCGCCACCAACACAATATCAGAACACGAGACCGAAAAGAAGCGAAGCACGAGAACTCACCTTAAGATTTGCGTTGAAGAAAGAGTCTTGAGAGCTTCACAACCTTATGATAGCCACAATATGCTGGAATGAAGAGAAAAGATGGAACCCCTAACCTAAATCCCTTTTTACTGAATTAAAATTCATTTAATCGATAAATCTACTCTTCGAATCCCAACAACGACACTTTTATTTCTTTTATTTTCCAAACGACCAAGCCTTGCTTCGAGTCCCAACAAGGACACCATTTAACTCCTATTTTCCGCCAATTAATCCACCAAGCTCCAAATCCCACAAAAGCCACAATTTAAAATCTTTTAAATTTTATTTTTACAAAAACGGCCTTCAACTCTTATAACTCAACAAAGACGAATCTTGTCAAGAATAAAGAACAAATAATTATTCCAGGAATAAGTCAAACACAAAATAAAGATCAAACAACAGAATTAACGACCGAGACAACCCGAAGAGACGTTCTGAAATTTTGGGCCGTTACATCCGGCACCTAACACGACACGAAATGTTTGTGAGACGCATGATCGTTGGCAGAATGCTAACGAAAAAAAAAAGAGTCTATATCTTAGCAAGTGTATCGGACATTCTAGCTAAGAAACTAGAGAACATGGTAACTGGTTTAGAGATGATGAAAGCCCTTCATGAGATGTTTGGACAACCATCGTCTCAGGTAAAACATGATGCTCTCCAGGCCATTCATGGTGCTAAAATGAAGTCAAGAACGTCAGTAATAGAGCATGTGCTCCAGATGATGACATACTTCAATACGGCTGAAACGAATGGGGGCGTTATAGACGAAGCTAGTCAGGTGAGCTTTATTCTTGAAACGCTACCGAGTAGCTTCTTACAATTTAAAAGCAATGCGGTTATGAACAAGATTGCCTTTAACCACTACTATTCTTAATGAACTTCAAACCTTCAAGTCCATGATGAAAGTCAAGGGCAAAGAAGGGAAGGAAAATGTTGTCACCAAGAATTAGAGTCCTAGAACCACGGGTTCGGAGACCAAGCCTAAAGGTCGGACCTTCAAGGAAAAATTCTCAAAGAAGAAGAAGGCTGGTGGGAGCAAGAATAAGCACAGTGCTCTAAAGAAAGTCAAGGCCGAGGAGGATGAAAAATGTTTCTATTGTCAAAAGCTTGGTCATTGGAAAAGGAATTGTCCTTAATACATTGGAATGAAGAAAGACAAAGAAGGTAAATCTCATTTACTAGTTCTAGAGTCTTATTATGTGGAAGAATCATCCAATGGTTGGATATTAGATTCGGGTGCCACTAATCACGTTTGTTCTTCATTTCAGGGAAGTGACTCTTGGGAGCAATTAGAACCTGGGCAAATAACCTTGAAGATGGGGTCCGGTGAAGTTGTTTCGGCAACAGTTGTTGGAAGTGTCAAGTTATTTACCGGTCCCCACCTTCGAGGTTAGTAAAAATAATTTGACACTTCTAATAGTTGTTGCCGAAACAACTTCACCGTCCCGTATTTCAAGGTTATCTGCTTAGGTTTTAATCGCTCCCAAGAGTCACTTTCCTGAAATGAAGAACAAACGTGGTTAGTGGCACTCGAATCTAATATCCAACCGTTGGATGATTCTTCCACATAACAAGTCTCTAGAACTAATAAATGAGACTTACCTTCTTTGTATTTCTTCATTCCAATGTACTCAGGACAATTCCTTTTCCAATGACCAAAGCTTTTGACAATAGAAATTTTTCCATCCTTCTCGGCCTTGACTTTCTTTGGAGCATTGCGCTTATTCTTGCTCCCACCAGTCTTCTTCTTCTTTGAGAATTTTTCCTTGAAAGTCTGACCTTTAGGCTTGGTCTCCGAACCCGTGGTTGTAGGACTCTAATTCTTGGTGGCAACATTTGCCTTCCCTTCTTTGCCCTTAACTTTCATCATGGACTCGAAGGTTTGAAGTTCATTAAGAATAGTGGTAGGGTTAAAGGCAATCTTGTTCATAATAACATTGCTTTTAAATTGTAAGAAGCTACTCAGTAGCGTTTCAAGAATAAAGCTCACCTGACTAGCTTCGTCTATAATTAACGCCCACATTCATTTCAGCCGTATTGAAGTATGTCATCATCTGGAGCACATGTTGTATTACTGACGTTCCTGACTTCATTTTAGCACCATGATTGGCCCGAGGAGCATCATGCTTTACTTGAGACGATGGTTGCCCAAACATCTCATGAAGGGTTTCATCATCTCTAAAGCAGTTATCATGTTCTCCAGTTTCTTAGCTAGAATGTCCAAAACACTTGCTAAGATATAGACTCTTACTTTTTCGTTAGCATTCTGCCAACGATCATGCGTCTCACGAACATTTCGTGCCGCGTTAGGTGTCGGTGCCGGAGGACATTCCTCCGTGAGAACAAACTTTCATTGACGACAAGAATCGTGTTGATATTGTTTCCATGTAGTATAATTTTCTCTGATTAATTTATCATGTTGACATTATCGAGATAAGTGGTTTAGACATATTGCTGAAAAAAGAAAAAAAGAAAAAAAATATTTCAGTTTGATTGTCATTAAAAAAAAACGTCATTTATACGTTTTAACATAAAAATGATTTAAAAAAACTTTTCAAGTTAAAATCACAAGAAACCTTATAATTGTTTAATATTAATGTCATGGTACAACTACAAAGGTCTAGAGCAAGTGTCGTCGAATGATCGGTCAATTACTTCTCCCTAGCGTGAGACACTTCTAACCAGAAACTCAATACTAAGATAACTCTATACCTATGGTTCCAACTACCATTTTGTGATCTAGGACTTGGCTAATTAACTCCTTAACCAATCCCTTAATAGTGTAGCCCATCAATTCGAACATGTTAATCACTCTTCAGTAAGTGTCATCAAATGATATGTCAAGTACCGATGAAGATCACAATCCTATCTCTTTCGGGAAACTCACCATGATATTGACCCTAGTGAACACATACCGAGGTATATTTTGGAAAATATTTTTGAAAAATATTGACCCTAGTGAATACAAACCCTTTAAATATTTTCCAAAAATTATTCTTTTTAACATTTATCTCTTTCGGGAAACTCACCATAAATATAGTATCTAGGACCGTTAAGAAAAAACCCTTTAAATATTTTCCTTTTAATATTTTAATGATTTCAAGATAAATATTTCTTTAAACTTGTCGCTTAAAAAATCTTCCAAACATTATTGATTTAATTTTCAAATATTGATTTAATTATCCTTTAATTGTTTATAGTTACCCATATTTTCTAAAAAATATTAACTATAATTAAATCCCAAATGCTTTAAAAAAATATCAGGTTTTCAAAGATAATAATTATTTTTCAAAAATATTTCAATTTTAAAAAAAATATTTTTCATACCAAAATATTTTTCTCATCCTTAGCGTCCTTCGCAATCTTCATATTCTTTCCAATTCCAAATAGCATAAAATTGAAAAACAAAAATTTACAAAGTTTTTCCTATACATAAATGCTTGGTTTACACAAGATCTAAGAATTTATAAAGATCATAATGCCAAACAAAAAACCTCCAACAAAAAACAATAATAATTTAACATTCATCCGATAAAAATTAAAACCCACCAATAAAAAAGATTTTTATAACAACAATCACCGTAAGCCAAACGTCTGATACCAATTGTTGAGAATATGGAGTAAGAGCATGCATTTAGCGCCACGGAAACGTGTGAATAATAGAAAAAAGGGAAATTGTAGTGGATAACCATTTTTAAAAAATAATTACAAATATTTATAAATCTATTTTTTGTTTTAAATTTAATTAATAAATATCTTTTTGTAATTCTTATTATACCTTCTTTACCTTTTTTTTCCCCTTTCCTTCTACTTTATCAAGCAGTCACTTAATTTACCTTTCTTTTTTCCAAATTGAGAGACGAGGTCGAGGTTGTTTATATTGGCGAGCGAACTTTCAATTTTTTTTAAAACTTGTTTTTATTAATTTTTCAGTATTTAAAATAATATAAATACTATGTTTATATTTTAAAAAGATAAATGTTATTGTAAAAAAAAAACAAATTATATTTATATTTTAAATAAAGATAAACACTCTATTTATATTATAAAAAATAAATATTGTATTTATATTAAAAAAATAAATATTATATATAAATACTGTATTTTATATTAAAAAATAAATATTGTATTCATATTGAAAAATAAATACTGTATTCAATATGAATACTGTATTCATATTGAAAAAAAAATATTGTATTCCTATTAAAAAAATAAATATTATATTCATATTAAAAAAAAATACTGTATTTATATTAAAAAAAATCAATAATATATTTATATTAAAAAATAAATATTATATTTATATTTTAGAAAAATATTGTATTTATATTAAAAAAATAAATATTGTATTCATATTAAAAAAAATAAATATGGAAAAATCCATGTTTATTTATTAACACATCCGAGAAGATTTTAGTTTTTTTCTGTCAAAATCAAAATAACTCAATAAGAATGAAACCCCTTATTCACATAAAATCGTGTTTATTTAAAAAAAAAAAAACTTGTAATTTATGGCGAGCTATTTATGGAAAGTTTTGGATTTAAAACAGTTTTTTTTTTAAATGTGTGCTTTGGATTATTATCCACAAATAAGGGAGGATATTTATGTCATTTTCTTATTAAACGTTTTTTTTAAAAGTAATTCTTACTTTTGCAAAATGTTTTTAAGTTGAACACGCGTGTAAAAAAGTTTTCCATTTAATCTACTTTTGTAAAATGACCAAAAAAAATATCACAATAATAAATCTAGTTAATTATCTTTTATTAATCTAATTAATCTAAATGCAATACTCTATATGATAGACATGTTATTGAAAAACAATTCTTACATTGATTGTCGCCTCTAATCTAATTTGGTGGCGGGTCTTTATGTTGAGTCTCGAACGATCTCTGGGAGCTAGAAACTTTGTAAGTATAGTCTGACTATGATGGAAAAAAAAGATCTTAACTTTCAAAGAGGTTTTTCAACTTATGATAAATGTTATTCTGAAAGTAAAATAAGATGAGAATGAAAGCCTCGAAGGCTTCCTATGTATGGTGGAGTGATGGAGGCTCCAACTTAGAGTCGATGTGGGACAAAACAATTTGATTTTTCTCATTCAGTTTTCAAAAAATCCATATTTTATTGTATTTATTTTTATTGATATTTATCCAATAAATATCAATTCCATAATATATCCAATATATTATAAATAAATAAATATCTAATTAATATATTCAATGCATTAATTCTCTACTTTAATAATTATCTAATAATTATTAACCTAATTAATATGTTCAACATATTAATGAATATTCTTCATTTAATAATTATCCAATAATTATTAAACCAATTAATATGTCCAACATATTAACTTATTGTGATATCTTAATTAAATAATTATTTATAGTTAATTTATGAAATAAATTGATTTCTACTCATTAATATTTATTCAGTAAATATTAAATTAATATATCAAATATATTAATTTGTAAGTTTAATGATTTAAACTTTATATTCCTATTAATTATGTCCCACATAATTAATATGTGAATTTGAACCCTTCAAAATCACTCTCTAATAAAATAGTGTACCAGCAAGTATGAGCTAGCTCGAGGACCAGTGGACCTATAGGTTGAAAAGTACAACGACTCGGGATCCGATCCCTATTCGTTGACATCAGGCTTATTCCACAAAAGGGTTTTGCTGAACTCTTTCGCACTACAGGACAAGTTAACGTCTATGATTTAATCGGTCATCTATCGTATGATCCTTCACGAGTTTGTTCGTAATTCACAGGTGAGACAAGAAAACCATTCTACCCTTGTGATTTCTCCTTAAGCGCCATAGATTCCTCTAATGAACAAGTGTTTATAGTCCAACTACGAATCAATGTCCTCTCGGGCCAATGAGAGGCGTGATCCCTTTTGTCCAAGACCCGAAATCAGTTCTTAAGGAAACAACTCTACACCTTCCTCAAATTTTGGGAATGTGTGAATTCCTTCTTGTGATGTTGCGTTCCCAACGACTCACTACGACAATCCCCAACGTGGGAGGCTTATTGACCCAACGTGTTTGACTGGTCTCACCCATGCACATTAAATGACGCTTTCATAAAGTAGGAGCTCACAACCCACTCAAGATTAAGATCATATCGACATACAATCAACCTTAGTGAAGTAGTTGATACGATTCTATAACAGAATTACTAGATCGATCATAAAACTTCTGGTCTCGTCTTATACAAAAACTTCTTTTTGCATAGACACCCCCACTTCACATGTCTCCACATGAACAATCAGGATCGGGTTGTTTGCAACCTTTTCAAAGCAGGTTGTACCAACAGTGTCACCAAGACTTAGGTCCCAACCCTAGTCCATATACCGTAGACGTTTTAGGTTATTGACTTAAAACTAGATCCACTTGTACGTCTCACATACTTGTCCAAGTGGACATCCAAATAACCATGAAAATATCATATTAATCCAATTAACGCGATAAAGTTGAACGACGTTTGTATATTAAATGTGTAATTATTAAAATAATAACCTATATTAATAACTGAAATTTAACATTAAATGCTTGTTCTTTAAATACAAACTACTAGGCCTTTAGAGCACAACCCTAACATGCATTGATTAGCTACCAACATATACTAACCAACAGTGAACTTGAAAAATGGAACTGTTGGGTGATCCAGTATGCTATGATAGGCTTGATTGCGAGATCTCTTGCATCATTAAAGGGGTTAGGAATAACATTTTTGTTGCATGCGTCACATAGAGTTAAGTATGAAGATCCGCAGCGGAAGTTGAGTTCGCCATAAATGAGTGCGGAAATACTCATTAAAATCGGGAAGCATAAAATCTAATTTACCAGTATTGCATGATTGACATCTTCTGCATCACATTTTTACCATTGCTTATTTTACTTTGCATTTAGTGTCTTCAAAACCCCAAACAATCACCAATTCTATTTTACATATTTTTGCATGTTAGTAAACTTAATTCTAGACATCAATCCTTATGGAAAACAATAAAATAAATACTTATCACTTAGTGCATTTCTAACCGTATTTACTTGCACGAAGTGATTCCAAAGCCAACACTTAACATTAGGTTAACCTTAGAATTCATTTGTTATTTAAGATATAAATTGCATCGGGAAACCACAGTTCATTAAAGAACAATAAAGACCGTATTGTTGTAATACCATATTCATTCTTTTAAATGACTGTATAACAACAAACAAGTTAATCTAAATATTGTATTTGTAATACTTATAACATTTAATACCCCTACTCTATTGTAATACTTATACCATTAATACTACAATATTATTATGATCTTAATTTAAATAAGGTGTATTAATACAATAACTATATTAATACCTCTACAAATCATTTAATATAAACTATATTAAAATAAAATATCCATTAATACAAATTACAACAACTATATTGTATTATTAAATTCAACTGAAGTTGAGCTCTATCGATATCTTGTACAACCTATAACTATTAGGTTACAAGTTCAAATCCCAAGCAATTTTAGGGAAGGGAGTTGGAAAGTTTTTACGCATTTGTTAATATTTTATTTAGAGTTTTGATTTGTAATTATTTTCGCTAGGTCTATTTCTAAAAAAAACTCAAGTTTGTTTCAGGTTAATACATGTATAGTTTAATTTGTTTCAATAATAATTTCAGTACAAAAAGAACCAATGTAAATATATTTTTAAAATTTATAAGGACCAAAGAGTAATTATTTTAACATAAAATTAAAAAGAAAAACCAAAAGTGTTGGTATAATGGTTAATAATTGCCATAAATT
Source organism: Sicyos baderoa (assembly GCA_037832685.1). Lineage (NCBI taxonomy): Eukaryota > Viridiplantae > Streptophyta > Magnoliopsida > Cucurbitales > Cucurbitaceae > Sicyos > Sicyos baderoa. Next base: position 2,262 of record JBBMEF010032070.1, on the reverse strand, counting down.
ACCATAAATAATTAAAAAGTGTTAATTTTATTATATGATCCTACCTAAAAAATAAAAAAGAATTATAATAGATGATAATTATCTAGAAATTAATTTTCTACGCATTTACTTCATTTAAATGGTGTAGAATCAGACCCGCAAAATGACCTAACCAGTGACGAATATCAAAAAGAAAAAAAGGAAAATTATAATACAAAATTATTATTAATCTATATCTATGATTAAGATTTTTTTTCTAAACTGAACAAATTCATAAATATTTTTAAATTTGACTAAAGGGGTAACTATCTCAAAAATAATTTCTTACTATACACCCCATAGAAAAAATAGTAATAAATTTATTAAATAATTTTAAACTTTGTTGAAAAAAATATCAATGCAAATATATCTAGATACTAAAAAAAGTAATTATTTTGTTTCAAAAAAAAAAAAAAATTATTTTAAGAGAAAAAAAAGAATAGAAATGATTCCATAGGTCCAATATGAGAAATGATAAAGTGAATCTAATAAACAAAGAAAGAAATGAATACAATAATTTTAAACTTTATTGGAAAAGAAAAAACCAGGTGGAAAAAGAGATGCATGTGGACCTAATAATTGACTTAATTCAAAAAAGAAAAATAATAAAAAAGAGCAATACCTTATAGTTGAAATTGGTGACACACGCCACATCATCAAATCAAATAACATAGCTTTTGTTCCATGCAATATCATGCAAATATTGAAATTTACATAAAAAAAAATCAGAATTAAATTCCGTCTCGAAAAAGAAAGAAATTAAAAATAAATTCGTTTCCGAATCTCCTAATTTATCTCTCAAAGATCACATTCTCTTTCCCCAATTCCAATTCCAAGTCCCATTCCGAATCCCAGTTTCAATCGCTATAAATCCCGCTCCCGATTCCAAGAATCCATAGAAATCGAGATCGGCATCAATGGAGAGAAGCTCGAGCAAGCGGGGCATGAGCGAGGTCGAATCCGGCGGAGCCATGGAGGTTGTTGAGCGAGAGAGGATCATGGTGGAGGATGCTTTCAGGACCACGGAGGTTCCGTCATGGCGGAATCAGATCACTGTTAGGGCTATTGTCACCAGTTTTGTGCTTAGCATTGTGTTTAATTTCATTGTTTGTAAGCTGAATCTCACCACTGGTGTGATTCCGTCGCTGAATGTGGCTGCCGGCCTGCTTGGATTTGCGATTCTCAAGGGCTACACTGCCATTCTCCAGCAGTTTGGTCTCTTGCAGCAGCCCTTCACTCGCCAGGAGAACACTGTGATTCAGACGTGTGTTGTCGCCTCCTCTGGGATTGCGTTTAGCAGTATGTGTTCTTCTCATTCGATTTCGATTTCGATTGTTTCTGATTTCTGTTGCGGTTTGTGTGTGTTTTAAGTCTACGATCTGAATTAGAACTGTCGATGGTTGATTCTGGCTGATTGTTGAATCGTCGATTGAGAACTATATTGGATTGAGCGCAGGATTCTTTGATTTTCTTATCTTTTTTTGGCGATTTTTTTTTTATTCAATACATTGGTTGGTGGTAGGGGGATCGAACCAGTAACTTCATATTTACTATGTCGTATAAGATCTTGCTAGAGCTCCGCTCATGTTGGCGATTTATGCCTTTGTTCGTTTTGATTATTGATTCTTTGATTTCTTATTTTTGTTTTGGCGATTTACGTTTGTTTGTTTGTTTTGATTATTGAACTGTTCGGGAATAATGTGGTGATGTATAATCAGGTGGAACTGCTAGTTATCTTCTTGGAATGAGTGCGAAAGTTGCTGCTCAAGCAGAAGAAGGGAACATTCCGGCGAATATCAAGAAACTCTCTGTGGGTTGGATGATGGCTTTTCTCTTCGTTGTTAGCTTTGTTGGCCTCTTCTCCATTGTACCTCTTAGAAAGGTTGGTAGTTCAAGATATTATTCAAAACCCTTTTTCAATTGCATTTGTAATTTTAGTTGTTGATTTTATATAGAATGATGGGTTTGAGTTCTTGCTAAATGATTAATGAACACAACATTGGACCAAAAGAAAACAATTAGAGATGTATGGGACCAAAATGAAATCAAAATCTTATTATCATTATTATTATTATTCAATTTGGTAACTCAACTGGATTTTTTTTTTTTTTTTTTGAAACAACCAACCAATATATTAAGAGGTCACCGAAGACCGTAAACAATCCAGCTCCAAAAGGGAGCCCAGAGCAGGGGGGAGATTCCCCCTCCAAAAACCCTCACAATCCTCCACAGAAGAGGTACAGG
>JBBMEF010032059.1:0-15663 GCA_037832685.1 Sicyos baderoa | reverse complement strand
TATTTAGGTCATACTTAATATTTATCGCAAGAAGACAAATAGTATCCAATGTTTTCAAATATTTATTAGCAATTTTACATCCCATAAAATAGAGTAAATTGAATTATTGGCAGACTATAATATTTTATTTTCTAGACCGATGTTTTTAACTACGGATCTCTATAAAATATTTTTCTCATTCCAGTCTAAAGATCTTTGTTAAAGAGAGGCTGGATGTTTTCTCTCACATATCATTTTTCATATTGTTTATTTGTTTAACACCAAATAAATAATAATAATTTAACACGAATTAAATCATAAATGCATATATTAAAAAAAAGAAGATCGTACTATCTCATTCATACATTTAAAATTCATATTTTAACTGATATAAATATACAATTTAAACAGACAAATTATCTTGTTTTTTTTAGGTTTTCCGAAGAGAAGCATAGTTTAATAAAAATAAAAAATAAAAAATAAAACATGATATAAAACCATAGGAATTTCTCACTAAACAAATGAAAGAAATAATGTAAGAAAATAAAAATTAAAAAAATATATTTCACTCACTTGACATTCCAACTCATAAACTTGGGGCCAGTTTGGCCCATGCATGGACATGAGTGATATTCCTTTCTATTGTTTGTTCATGAACTTCCGTAATTCCACACAACTCCTACTCAACTTCATGCGGCCTGAGTCCCACATTTTTATTTAAATATTTAAAAACTATTCAATATCTATCCTTTTATTTAAATAAAAACTTCAATAATTTTGTTTTCATCGCATCAAACATGACTTTATTATTAAAAAATTATTAAATATCAATTTTTCTTTTAAATAAAAACTTCAACCATTCTCTTCCCATCACATCAAACAAAATTTTATTATCACAATTCTTTTATTTCCTCCCCAAACATAAACTTATTTTCATTTATCTTATCTTCCTATCCCAACCCAATTCAACTCAACTCATCCCTTCAAATCCAAACATGCCCTTAGTTTCAATCTAAGAAAACGAACCACTTCAATAAAGTGGAATATATTGGAACTAATTAACTAAATTGTTATAAAATAATCAAACAAAAACGACCAATTCAATTAAGTATTGAGTATAAATAAGGAAGATCGAACGGGTCGGTGGCGCAATGATTACATATTGTTTGATTGTAAATCAGCTTAACACCGATAAATAAGTGAGTAAAATATCTCACCCCAATTGTTATAATATAAAGAAATTGTGTACAAAAAAATTACAAGTCAACCAACCTAGATTATCCGACCCATCAAAATATCAATCAACGAATTATAACTAAGTGAAATTTACAATAAATTATTCGATTATAAATCCCCGAAAATCAATTTCTTCCCATGACCAGTCAAAATTAATTAAAACATAATATTTCATCAAAATCGTAACTAATAAAATATTCGGTTGAAAATAAATAAAGTTATTCCTCTAAAAAGTTGATTATTAATAATTATTTTAATTTTTTTAATTTTTTAAATTACAATAATTGAGAGTAAAAAAATCGAACTTTAACATTAAATATATTATAAAAGGTAGCTAACCAAGGACTCTCTTTTGGTTTATCTTACTAAAAGTTGAAGGTGCAAAATCAAAATTTTCTCACTTTTTTTTTTCCTTTTCCTCCATACTTTCAAATATGAATATTGTTTTTGCTTTTCTTCTTGTTTAGTAAATTCAAAATTACCATCATTAAAAAAAGATAATTCTTAAAAAAAAAAAAAAAAAAGTATATAGGAGCCATTGAATAGCTGTTGGGTAACTGCAGCCACCTAAGAAACAACCTAAATGCTCATAAAACCAACCCTACACTATTTGCATGGAAATTTGCAATGGTAGAGATGATGATACAGGCGGGTCCCACTCACAAGCACGAATCTCGACAGTCTGATCTCGAATGCACGGCCGTGATTCGCTGATCCACACCGGAACAACCATGCGCAGTGCCGCACCCGAGCGTTCACTCCTTGGAGAAAAGTTTGTCTCCCTCGCGGCCCATCGTAAAGCTTTCGAGCTGTGATCAGATTGCCCCCGGCCCCACCGCCCGAACCTTGCATTAGTTTTTAATATTTATTAATAAAACAGAAAAATAAATCGAAGCCGAAATCCTGATCACGTCAAATCAAACTATATGGCGCGTGTTCCATCACGCGCCATAATTAATTAATTCAAATTAAATTTTCTATTATAATTTTCTTTATTATTATATTATTATTATTAACATGATCGTTAACTAGTGATTTCATTGTTTATTTGAAATTCAGTTAAATATTATTCGTTAACTAGTGATTTCATTGTTTATTTGTTTATACATATTTTTTAAATACATATGGAGATCTAGTTCCCGATATTCAGGAGTTGTTTGTGATATTCAGTTGTTTTTTACCTATGTATAAAATAGAGAGAATGAGAATGATTCCATTTTTTTTTATCATTCTAGTTACTTGTTATTCTATGTGTAACAACCTTTTATTCTCCATAATTATTCTTATATCATATTTATTATTTTATTTTTTCCCTTTCACAAAAAAAAAAAACAAAATAGATATTCTCATTGTAATCATTTTTATCACTAAAATCATATATAATCTTTGTTCCATATATTTTTATTTTCTCATAATCATTCTCATTTCTCTTCTAACAAATATTCTAAAGAAAATTCTCATATTTACTTTGTCAACCATTGCTCATGATAATAAAAAAAAAAATTTAGGTCATATCACATTTGAGACTAAATTACAATTTTTAAAATTATATTAATAAAAACTTTTTTTCATCCTTAACACCACAATTTTATTTACCAAAAGAAAAAATTGGTTCCTAGAGTGCACTACCTATTATTAATTTTGTTGGGAAGAAAATAATTATTCAGCTTTTTGACATTCACAGTTCTATACCAACTCTCGCATTTGTACATTAATGGCAATTCATATTTTTTAGTTCATAATTTCACTTTTATTATTTTATTTATTTATTATTTTTAATTTCCACCCCGATTCTCTCTCTTTCCTTTTTCACTCTCTCTCTCTAGCTTTCAGTTTCCACTCTCTTTCTCTCTCTTAAATTCTCCGTCTCCGTCCGCTGTGCTTCGACGAACTCTCTGTTTTCCGCCATTGAAGACCTTCAAATCCTGCAAAGTTTACGCAATTTTTGCGTTTCTTCGTGTTTTTGCGTACAATGAGCGAACCGGAGGGGAGATTTTCCGGCTTAGATCCGCCGTTCGCAGGTAAGTTCTCCGTTTACGGTTTGGATTTTTGGTGGATGTTCGTCTTTGCATTTATCGTATTTTCACCTTCTTCGATAATGCCATTCATGTCGACTGACCTTTTGCATTTATTTCGTTTGGCTTTTGGTTCTTTTTTTGTATATTTTTGTATATTTTAATTTTATTTTTCTCCTCCCCAAACAGTACCTCCATGTTCAATGTCGCTGTTTATCGATTCTGTTTTTGCCGTAGGGTTTCTTCTTTTGCATTGCACGATCTATGCAATTTGTTTTTTGTTTGCCTGATTTTGTTCTTTACTTTATGAGGATGGATATTGGATGTTCAGTGTACGCATGAGCCATGCCTTGTGTTTCAGGTTATGGTGTTGATTCTGGGAATTGCATCAGCAAGATGAGTATGGAAAAGAAAAAGGAAATAATCCATGAAATTGTCCATAAGTCCAAAGCTGCTACTGAAATCCTTAGGTCTCTTAGCCGTAGGGAGTTATTAGAGATCATATGTGCTGAAATGGGGAAAGAAAGGAAGTACACTGGATATACCAAATCTCAAATGATAGAACACCTTATGAAGTTGGTTTCTCACAAATCTGAGAGTGGTACTCTTGCTTTTTTACCCGAAAAAACTCAAACCGGCCATAAACGGCCACGAAACACGGACCGATCGTCTGTCGTGCTCGTGGATTCGATTAATGCTTCGTTGGAGACCGATGGGGAATGTGGTGAAGTAAAGCTTTGTAAGAATGTGGCTTGCAAAGCACCTCTGAATCCAGAGTTTGCTTTTTGCAAGAGATGTTCATGTTGTATCTGCCATTGTTACGATGATAATAAGGATCCAAGTCTTTGGCTGACCTGTGGCTCTGACCCTTGCAATGAAAACGACTCTTGTGGAATGTCATGTCATTTGGAGTGTGCCCTGAAGCATGAAAGGACTGGAATTGTAAAGAATGGTCTCTGTGACAAATTAGATGGAAGTTTTTACTGCGTATCATGTGGAAAGATCAATGGATTAATGGGGTATGTCGTAGCTTCTCTTTTTCTCCTAAGTTAGCCTTTTTTTTTATCTGAATTATTGTTTGACTTGGATGCATCCTCCAAACGTGGCATAAAAGACAAATAAATCAATATAATATAAATCCAACATGCAGGCACTATATAAACCGGATCTGATATACATGTAGACACCACACCATGGATAACTTAGTGGTTAAAAAGACAATAAGAAACCAAAAAGTTGTAGGTTTAATCCACGGTGACCACCTATGTAGGAATTAATTTCCTACGAGTTTCCTTGACATCCAAATGTTGTAGGGGTCAAGCGATATGCCGCATAAAATTAGTCGAGTTGCGCGTAAGCTGGTCCAGACACTCATAGATGTCAAAAAGGAAATGAAAAAAAAATATACATGTAGATTCACATTGTGAGCTCATTATATCTCTATTTGGGTTAGTTTATTAACTGATTAGAAAATTGCTGATTACAGAAGTTGGAGAAGACAGCTGGTAAATGCAAAGGAGGCCAGAAGAGTGGATGTACTATGTCTAAGACTATCCTTGTGTCACAAGATTCTTGTAGGGACAAATCTATACAAAGAAGTGCACAAAACAGTAGAATTGGCCGTGAATATGATGACAAATGAAGTGGGGTCCTTAGATGAGGTTTGCTTGAAGATGGCTCGGGGCATTGTCAACCGGCTATCCTGCGGCGCGGAGGTCCAGAAACTGTGTGCTTCTGCTGTTGAGGCCTTTGATTCTATGTGTTGTGTCTCTTACAGAGATGCTATGCAGAAGCCAGAAACAACATTGAGTAAGTATCTTTCTCAGTCATTTGAATTATGAATTAATTTTCTTAGTGGTCAAATAAGGGTCTTGATAATCACAAAATATATATATCTAGATGGGAATGAAACTTGACAACCTAATGTAATAGGGTCTAATCAGATGGTTGTCTTGTGAAACAATTGAAGTATGCTTAAGCTAATCTAGACACTCACATATATATAAAAGAATATGAATTGATATATGTGCCTTTTGCTTTTAAATTCGATTGAAGTCGAATCTGAATTGAACGTGGTGCTTATTATCAGTGGTAATTTAGTATGATTACTTGGAGATACTTGATCTTTGATTAATGGATTAATGCCATATAGTAATTTTAAACGGAAAAGAGATGAAATGTTTTCTCACCGTTGATTGCAACTTGTCTTGGCAGACTGCGAGTTTCTATTTGAAGATTCTTCTGCTACCTCTGTGATGGTCGTGCTCCGATATGATGATCATCTGTTAAAAGACTTCTTAGGCTGCAGGCTTTGGTATCGTAAAGCTAGCGCGGAGGATTATCCGGACCAACCATCTTTCATTGCATTGAAGCCAGAAAAAAAGTTTAAGATCAATGATCTTTTCCCTTTAACCGAGTACTGTTGCAAGGTCTCTTTATTTAGTAGCACACAAGTTTTTGGTGTTTGGGAAGCCAAATGGGTCACGCCCAAACTATCAACGCCTTGTCCAGCTTTGGGAAGCCATAGAAATGGAGAAATTAGGAACACAAATCAACTTCAATCTCAAGTGGATTCGAAAAACAACCTGGTTATTCTTCATCCATTCGATGGACTCGACAAGAGCAAATACGACAGGCCTTACAAAAATCCCTCTCCAAAGAACACCATCGCCTCCATGAAACCTATATCAGTTTGTCCTTCCACGCCTTGTAAACTAAGTGAGACGCGCACCCTGCCGAGTTTGAATTGCAAAAGGAAAACCGAAGAAACCGAGTACGATTACTCTGTCAGAATGGTGAAGTGGCTAGAGCACGAAGGGCACATCGACGAAGACTTTCGAGTGAAGTTCCTGACTTGGTTCAGCTTGAAAGCATCAGTAAAAGACAGAAGAGTTGTTAGTGCTTTTATCGACGCCTTGATCGACGACCCGCCGAGCTTGGCGGGGCAGCTAAGCCACACCTTCATGGACGAGATCTTCTGTAACCAGAAACCGATTCCTCCGAAACACGAATACTGCAATTGGATATGGCGTTAGAGCTCTCTAAGTAGTGTGTAGGGGCTAATCTCTTTATAGATTTGAACATAACATAAGCAAAGTCTGTTTTAGTTTCTGTGCTGTACTTTTGTTTTGGTCTTTTGAAATGTCACATTCAACTAATTGATGAAACAGTATTTTGTGTATAGAGTTCACGTGGTTATTGAGACTGCTTCATTGATGACTTGGATTGCCACGTGGCAATCTTTCTCCTCAAATAAATTGTAGGTTTATTTTTTACACCAAGTATTTGCTTGCAGGAGGTTAGGTTCATTAGCTATTAGCCTATAAGTTTTATTTTCGTAAGTATGTTCTCTATATGATTTTCTTTGGTAAAATTATTTTCAAATAGATAATCACAAGTAAAGTTTGAGAAAATTATTTTGGAAAATATATTAACATTTGAAGGATAAAAAAAAACATTCACTACAAGAGATTGATCTTCAAAACTTTAAGAAATCTTCTAAATAATAGAAGAAATATGACTTATTGATAATATATATTTTGGTTTGGTTTGGTTTTTATTAATTTTTTAAAATGAAAATTAGAATCGATCTAATTTTTTTGATTTTTTCAAATTACAAACAAATTCGATCCGGTTGATTCGGTTTGATTTTTTGTTGCACCTCTGCTTGTTAGCAAACTAAAACTTCATAGGTATTAAGAGAATTGAAAAGCAAATAGAGCTTAAAGTATTATTATCATTTTAATGTGCCTTAAAGTATGATATAATCTGCCTTAATTTATTCCAAATATCCATATAACCCTTTATTCTCTTTGTCATACCATGATAAAGCTATGATGACTAGAAGAATTCAGTTCTAAAGAAATTTTGCCGTAGTATCCACTTTTCCCTTTATATATTTTTCTCCCAAAGGATTGAGAATTAAAAGTGTGACCACAAAAAAAAATAATAAAGAGAGAGAAGAAAAAATTTAGTTTATAGGTTTGAAATTTAATTTTAATTTAATCATTATATTTCAACTTTTTTTTTGGTTTGAAACGAGGGTAATCACGTCCGTTTCTAGGTCGGACATCGTATATTTCAAAATTGAACACTTTTATTATTCTTGCAATTTTAATAATATACCTTTTTAGTTCATAAAATAATAAAATTATTAGGTACATAGAATAAATTTAACTGAAATAATGATTTTCCTAATTTTAATTTCAATATATTGAAAGAGTAATTGTTTTAGTTTTTTAGAAAATAAGAATGATTTTTTTTTTTTTAATGTAAACATTAATAAAAGGTTAGAAATTGAAATTAGATTCCAAAAGTAATTTTTAGAAAATAAAAGAAAATATAGTCTTTGTAGTTGAAAGCGAAAAGAAAATATAGTTTTATAAAAAAAAAAAGAAAAAGAAAAAGAAAATATTGTAATGTCGGTTTTAGCCCTAGGGCAGTGGCAGCTCCTTTTTTTCGCGTCCACGAGGGTTTAAGCCAAGCGGCACTGTTCTTCATCCTTTTCTCTCTCGCCTTTACTAATATTATACGATTCCCACTTTTTTTTTTTTTTTTCTTTGCTCCGTTTCCTCCATCAGAGCTATGCCAGCCAAGGAAAGCTTCCAAGGTATTCTGTTTTTCCTTCTGAGTCGTTTCTCTTACCAACTAGGTCATCTGAATTGCAGTATCCATGGCGTTTCAGTTCGATTTATCTACAAACTTGGCTGTTTTTTAGGTTATTTCCGATAATTTTTATAATTTTAGAGGGGCAAATTCGTTAGAAGAGTATTAAAGGGGATGGGAAGAAACGATCTTAATACTGTTTTTTTGTATTTTTTTTAAATTTAACTGTATGTTCTAAGTTAGTTTAATAGATTTTTTTTTGTTTTTGAAGTGTTTGATGCCATTTTGCTTATGTTTTTCATTCAATTTATTAGTGTTCTTCTTTTCATCTGCAACCCAGCTATTCTATTTTATATATATTTTATTTTTTTATTTGTTTTTTTTTAATATCTGTTACTGTTCGAGCAAGCTTGCACGTACATCAATTAATATCATTGGACATACTTGCTGATCCTACGGCATTTAGATGTCAAGTAAATTCGTAGTAAATTAATTCTTAAGTAAGTGGCTTGACCACCATGTATTGAACCCATGATCTTCTAAATCTCCCAGCCGTCTTGACTACTAGACCACTCCATAATGGTTTAGGCCCTAAACCCTATATTATTGATATGTGGTTTCTTGTGAATAATTGTTTATCATTGTTTTTTTTTAGCTTGGGACTAATTTTTTACTGGTGCTAATTTTTCTCATTCTTTGATGCATGTCAGGTGTTTCAAATTGCTATGTTTTCAAAAGTCGACTGCAGGAATATGCACAAAAAGTGGGACTTCCCACACCTGTTTACGAGACTATCAAAGAAGGTCCGTCGCATGAGCCAGCATTTCATTCTACCGTGATTGTTAAGGATGTTAGATATGTTTCTTTACCCGGGTTTTCTAATCGCAAGGCAGCAGAGCAGTCAGCTGCTGAAGTAGCTCTTATGGAGCTGTCGAAATTGAATGATCTTAATCCACATGTCTCTGTACCTGTGGTAAGATTTCACATCCTTCACCCCATATATGACATTTTTTAAATGTGTTTCCTGACCTTCAATTACTTAATGATCCTCCGCAAATCTTAGTTTTGTGAACCTCTCAATAACCAAATCTCGAAGTCCATCGACTCCATTGTTTGTCCTCATGATTAAATGTTGGATGATGGTTGTATCTAAAGTTTTACTGCCATAAATTGAGGGACAAGAGAGCCTGGGAGAACTTAAAGATTATGGGTTCAATCTATGTTGACCACCTATCTAGGAGTTAATTTCATATGATTTTCTTGTTGTAAGGTTAGGAGGTTTGTCATGTGAGAATAATTGAGATTTGAGATGTGTGTAAGGTGGCATGCGCACTCACAGATGTAGAAGAGATGGACAATTTGATATTTTTTTTTTTTTCTAAAGCATTTTAGTATGTTTTCCCCAAGGTATACTCTTCTGAAGGTTCCATGTTCGAAATCCACGAGTGAGCTTAATTTTTATAATTATTATTTTAATATTCGTGAGTGTTCGAACCGGCTTACGTGCACCTTGACTATTCTCACGGGACATACCGCAGGATCCTACGACTACAACATATGTATGTATAGGAAACCCGTATGAAATTAATTTATAGGTAGATGACCATCATGGATTACATCCATCACCTCTTAGTTACGAGTGAGCTTAATTGTAAATTCATGTCTCCCAATTCTTGGCCTTAAGATGGGCACAAGTGTCCTCGAGTATGCAGGGAGAAAGCACCGATTCTCGATTATAAAAAAGCCTTTCAGTATTTTGTCAAAATAACAACTATTACCTCGAGATACAAATTTGTTTTGAACATACATTTCTTATAAGTCATTGATTCAAGTCATGGGAAGCCCTCGCTAATTGTACCATTTAGACTTCTTATACCATACCAATCTTCCCTATCAAATTCCTATTTAGTATACAAGACGTCATGTCATTTGATAGCCCTCTCTGAGTCTAGTATTACCCATCTTCCTTCTTCACAACCACCTAGGAACTTGAACATAAGCTATATAAAAGCCTTCTCAGCTCTCGTTGACAATGGCTATGGGAGAGAAAGAACTCAACAGGCTTGACCAACATCATAATAGGAGGAAGCTCCAACTAGCCATATTCGTAAGGCTTGGACTTGGCCATCCATCACCTAGAATATCAAATATGAACTGTTTTTTTATCCACTAGTCACTAGTGTTTGGATCAGTTTGTGCGCACCTCGACTGTTCTCAGTTGTTTCGATCGTACTACATATGGTTCCCAAGCAGGTGGTCACTTAGGATTGAACCAATTCCCTCCCATTATAAACTTATTATTTAAATTATAGAACATCATATAGAAAAAATCCAATTCCTTTAGGAAAAAAACATTGGGTGGGAAGAGAGTAGACCTAACCAAATTTCATACGTCTTCTGGGAGTGATCTATCTAGCTCATTTATATTTATTTATAATTGTATTTTTTTTATGTAAATACCGTTGAAGTGGTTAAATATTTTTTTCTCTTTTGAACTTTTCAACATATCAATGAGAAGTGTTGCTTAAAACAAAGAAATAGGAAAAAGAAAAAAAAGAAAGAAAGAAAAAGATTCGTTGAATTCTTGAATTCATTTGGAAAAAGTTATTTAACTGAAAAGTGGAGTATAAGGGCCTCAACTTTGACAAATAGTTGACGTGGGGGGAATATGTTTGGCCCTTGTGCTCTTTAACTTCTCTGGGTATTTATGTAATGTGTATGCTTTGAATCCTTTACTATAAGACTTCAAGGTCTATTATGCAAACGGAATATCTTCAACGCTGAAATTTGTTTAGCGGGAATCTAGCTGGTCCTCGGTTGTATCCTCTAACTATCCAATTACGTAGTCGATAAAGCTTTTTCTTTGAAGTCTCATTTAGCTGAAGTACTCTCATTTGTTTCAGTGATGGTATAGTATCCCAAGTTGTTCATATTTTGAATAAATGAGAAAACTTCCAAGTTCCTGGAAGGTCCTGTATCTGTATCAATTCAACTTCCCAGACAAGCACTAAATTAGGAAATGGGCCTTCAAATCAAATTTCAACCTTCTGTATCGGTCAGCTTTTAGCTAGGTTGGAAGTACTACGTAACGAGCTGCTCGATACCAAGGATTATGCTTTCTCTGAAAAAGTTTTGCTTCTTTATTTAAGTTAATTTAATTTAATTTGATTTGTTCTGCCAACTTTATCTTTTTTCAGCATGAAACAGGACTGTGCAAAAATATGCTTCAGGAGTATGCACAGAAGATGAACTATGCAATCCCACTTTATCAGTTTAAAAAAGACGATGGTCCAGGCAAAGGACAGCTTTTCTCATGCACAGTAGAAATCGGAGGGATTCGCTACATTGGTGCTGTAGCAAAAACAAAGAAAGAGGCAGAAATCAAAGCTGCAAGAACTGCTTTGTTAGCAATTCAGTCTTGCCCGACTTCTTTGTCCGGGAAATCTGTCGATCGAGCTCAACTCACCGTGATCCCATGCAAGAGAAACGATGTAGATTGCTCACTTAAACCAAAGACTACTACTAAAGCACCACTCAAAACAAAGAAAGGCCGATTTAAAAGGGATCCAAGGAAAAGAGGCCTAGTGAATGACAGATTCACTAGCAATTTGGAGTCGAACATTGATGGATCAAACGTGGAGCCCCCCCTCGCAACCGGGGTTGTTCCGATGCCATCTGCTGAATTAGCCAAGGATACAATACAGAATTCTGAATGTAGAACGACAAACCAAGGCTCGAGTGAGGGTGACCATCTGGCCTCTAACATCCAAAGTGTGTCTTCACTTGTTAATTTCGGGGTTTCGGGTGATCTCTGTTCCAGTCAAATGAACTGCACAACCTCTGATGTGAATAGTTTTCCTGTCTCCGAGGTTCGACCTACTTGTGGTGATGCTGGGAATATGACTAATGGAGTAACAGAGAAGCTTCAGTGATCAACAATTTCTTTCTTTTTGAGGGGATGTGTTTAGAGGATTAAACTGTGAAATCAATTTAGTTGGAGAGTTATATTAGAGATCAGCTTTATTGGAATGAAGATCTGAGATCAGCCATTTTAAGTGCCAACAAACCCGAGAGCAGTTTGCGTTTATTTACCAAAACGCCATTTTATGAATAGACGTTAAATTATCATTATTGTATGATAAAGAAGAGAGTTGTGAGCTTATTAGCTTCTTAATTGAAGTCGGTGCTTTGATGTTACAAGTCTTTTTTAGGGGTTAAAAAAGTGCTTTGATATTTATCGTCTCGGATCTAGATTTATCCTTATAGCTTATTTTACACCCTGCAGTTTTTTTTTTTTTTTTCTTTTGGAGTGTTTGTTTGACGTACCTAACGAGAAATTGTCAAAATTATTTATATATATATTTATATATTTGAAACTATTTTGTTAAAATATATAAAGTAAATATTATTTTTTAGCAATATACTCTCCATAACAACTTTTGAGCATGATAGCATTTTTTTAATAAATGGTTACATGTATATTGTTAATAACGGTTACATGAAGGCTAATAACAAATCTATTAAATTTATCAGCAAATTGATTCAATATTGAAAATTAATTGAAGCATGAATATTTTGATAATTTTACTAGAGAACCAATTCATTTTTTTGCTACCTAAATAATTATTTTATTTAAATAAAATCTTATTGACGGTACTTTAGCTTCCCTTATTTTTATTTATATATTGAAAAAGGAAAAAACAAAGAGAGTAGGATTAAACACAAAAAAAAATTATTTAAAAAAGAAACAGAAAATATAGTTCTCAGAATGTTATTTTACTTATTTGAGGAGCTATCAATTTTATTTTTGAATAATCTTCCTATTTTAGATTTCAATTAGAATTGAAATGAGAATATTTTTCCATTATTTAAATAAATTAAATATTTTTAAAAAGTTAAAAAACAAAATAATTAGAATATACAAATAAACAAAAATATTAATGAGAAAGAGAGATTAAATACAAATACTATACAATTTTTTTTTACAATAATTGTCCATATAAATGAAACAAATATAAAAAAGGTTCACAATTCCTCCAAAATAATGAGTTCTTGCAAGTAACTTATCTACAAAAATCCACATCCAAATGCGTTATTAGCTACAACTTTCCTCTACATTGGCAAGAACTTCCATTCTTAATCATTCAAAACAACTCCTCAAACAAACTATTTAAAATAACTATTTATCCAAATATACATCCAAACACCTCTATATATTTAGTAGAGTTGTTAACTATAGAAATTCAGAATTCTTAATACTAAGAAAAAAAATTCAGCAAAATTTGAACATTATGCCCAAAATCATAAGATAGATAAGGAAAGGCAATGACATTTTCAATCATAAGATTAATTGAGAGATGTTCTTAAGACATTAAACCAAACAATTGGTATCCAAAGGGTGAAGTGTTTTCTCATCATTGAGCACCTTTTATTTAAGTTAAAGAAGTTTGTCATAATAAAATGAAAACATTGGAGCAACAAAAGCCACAATAATCTTGAAACAGCTCACTGCTGCAACATTCCTTCAACATAATAATAATTGTTCTAAAAATCAATTTCTCTTAAGCACCCAAAACAGAACCTGAGCCCCTGCGACATTCCTTCAGCATGTCCAAGTAGAACTGGCACTTCCCAATGTCACTTCCATAGTGGTTCAGGCACTGCAATCGAAAAATATAAAAATATAAAACATTTTAAAACGGACAGCCCATTATATAAATAACAATACGGAACAAGGGACCTACATCTTCAAAGGACTTCGACTGAACAGTGCAAGCTTCGGAACCTCCAGAATTGTTAGCTACAGAAGGTGCTGAAGAAGATGAATCAACAGTCTCGTGTTGGATGACCCGAGGGCCCATTACAGAATCAACAGCCCTGTGAGCCACCGCACTTCCGGTACCAAAGGCCAAACCTGCACCATCGGCACAATCATTAAAATGAATTCTTCAAGTAAAAAAGAGTGCAAGTGCTTCTAAACTCACCTTGAGCAATAGTAGCGCCAAGTCCTCCCAGCATAGATCCACCTCCACCTTGTACAGGCGCAGGTGGAGGAGCAGAACGAACTGCAGAAGTCAAGTCATTTTCAGCTCCAAAAACAATATTGATAGAATAAATTGCCAAAAAATATAAGGAACTTTTGGTGTGATATGGAAAATAACAGCATATTCCCTGTTTTTTTTTTTTTTTTTTTGAAACAAGAATACTACATTCGGAGGATTCCATATCTACTGATAAATAACTGTGGTCTGGTAACATAGTTCATACACTTAACCTCCTACCAAAAAGAGCAAGATCAATCAGAATTAGTGTTGACGGTGACACGAGTGCAGCTATTATTTTTCATAAATTTAGAGGATAGAGGGTTGCTCTCCAAGGATTACCACAGTTTTGGAGCTGTTGATTTTCGTTCCTTTTTTTTTTTTTATAAGTGACTGTCCAGGCCTCGACTAATCCTACCACATTTAGATGTCAATGAAACCCATAGAAAATTAATTCCTAATTAGGCCACCATAAATTGAACTCATCATCTTTGAGCTCCCCAAGGCCTTCTTTGACCATTAGGGTACTTCATAATGCCAATGGTTCTATTGACTTCCATGCTTGTAGTTAAAATTTCTTATTTATCAAACTCATGACCTTCATCTTACTCTAGAACATTGCAGGTATATCTCTAAAGATTGTTTAGCCCCAACACATGAGTCAAGTAAAGGCGGCACATATCCAAGGAGGCCGGGCAAGGATCCAATCCACCACAGGCATAAAGCAAATAAACATAAACCTAAACACAGGCCCTACCAACGACTGCCAAAAAAATTCAACATTTCTCCCCCAAAAGAGGTCTTAAAAATAGATAATTTTCATGAGAACAAAACCGGATGAAAATCGTGGTAAAGTACCTGGCGCCGGAGGGTTGCGCATTGGAGCGCGGGCGGGACGAGAAGCAGATCGACCTGCAACAATAGGTAAAGGTTAACCCTAACCAAATGCATAAGCAAGCTCAGACAAAAACACAGCTCAAGCCTCCAATATTCATCTCTACGATATAGATTAGCTAAACCTAAAGCATGAAAAAAGCTTCAAATCCTAGTTTTGCATAAAAAAAAAAAGATAGATAGTTTTGTCGACAAATCAGATCCATAAAAACGAAATTTTTTATCAGAACGTGGAAATAAAATCAGGTCAAATAACATCATGTCAAAAGATCGATAGTTTTGTCGACAAATCAGATCCATAAAATCAGGTCAAAATGAACAAAGCAAGATATCTAATTCAATCAGTTCAACAAAATCCATAGCCAAACATACAAGGAATGGAAGAAAACAAAGAAAAACGAATCGGAAACAAAATCAGGTCAAAAAACATCATCATAACGTGGAAATAACGAGCAACACAAGAAGATTTGAAGGAGAAATCGACGGAAAACTAACCTCCGGAGCTCCGACGAGCCATGGTTACGGGCGATGAGAGACGACGGCGAGAACGAAAAGAGAAGAAATGGCGGTGGCGGCGAAGGAGATCTGGGCCTTAGGGTCACTGGTTTATGTGCGGTTTCACATTTCTCGCCGTATATATAATGGAGTAATTGGGCTTCGGGTTTTTATTTATTTATGGGCTTTTGACGGAAGTTAGCTAAATTAAGAAAAGGGAAAATTAGGTTGCCAAATTACACATGTGATTATTCAAGATT
Organism: Sicyos baderoa; assembly: GCA_037832685.1. NCBI lineage: Eukaryota > Viridiplantae > Streptophyta > Magnoliopsida > Cucurbitales > Cucurbitaceae > Sicyos > Sicyos baderoa. The sequence goes on along the minus strand of JBBMEF010032059.1, from coordinate 138 downwards.
ATACGTAACAAATTGAACTTCCTTTTTAACACTTTATTTTACATTTTAATAATTTAATTTTCTTTTTAACATTTTTAATTTACACATGTCACTTTTATAGGTAACTTCATATTAATTTACGTTTTATCATTTTTAATT
>JBBMEF010032019.1:0-15671 GCA_037832685.1 Sicyos baderoa | reverse complement strand
ACATTAGTCGAGGTGCGCTTTCCACGCGAAAGCTGGCCCGGACAGTCACGGATAGAAAAAAAAAAAAAAAAAAAAAAAAAAAAAAATCAAACTTGAGGGGAGAGAGAATAATTTCTCTATTTATACGCTCACAAAATTCCATTTTCTTTATTTAAAAAAAAAAAACTTAAAAATCCTAACACATTCCTTTTCTTGACGGTAGGAATAAAAAATAGGAAAAGAATCATCACTCAGTCTCTTGATTTTAGGAATGAAAAATAGAAAGTAAAATCTTTTTTTCTTTTATGTTGTATTACATTTTAACTATAAAAAAATTACTCCCGATATTGGGTTTGAACCCATCGTCAATTGTTATAATGATACCAATACGTAAAACTACACCCTCTATCTTTCACAATGGAATAATCTATCTATTTATAGCATATTACAAGCTTGTTCTACAAGTTTCTTTTTTTTTTGATACAACAATATTGGGGAAAAGGAATTCGAACATGTAACCTCATGATTACTAGGTCGTACAAGATGCTAGTAGAGCTATGCTACTTTTGGCTGTTCTACAAGTTTCTATAGTCATAACTTTGTAACCATTTTGTCATTCAATTACAAAAACTCTCATATTAAAGACCCACTAACTTCTTAATCAAAATCAAAACTCCATTAAACACATTAAATATATAGCATTAAAGTTTATTTCAATAAAACTCCTCCATAAACTTAAATGTTTCTGTCATCCGCCATGCCAATCATCTTCTTGAATTTATCGAACAAAACTTTTGGTAACGGTTTTAATTCCACGCTTCCTTTCTTCACATGATCTCGGATAAAATGAAAGCCAACATCAATGTGTTTGCTCCTTTCATGATTTACTAGATTCTTTGCTAACTCAATTGCTAATTTGTTAACAACTTGTATCACTATTGCGCCAAGAACTGCAACATATTCAGCTTCACATGTCGAAAGCGTCATGATCGGTTGTTCTTTGTCTGTAAATGTTGTATTGCCCATAAATAATGCATATCCCGCAATACTTTTTCGATAGCCTATATCTCCGCACCAATCGTTGTCGAAGTAACCCACCAACTTGTAATCTTCCACTTTTGAATAAAATATCCCAAGTGACACCATTCCAAATTTGCTTCAACGTCTTACCATGCGAATAAACTGACTCCTCCCTGAACCGACTCACAATGCCAATATCAATGCGATGTCTGACCTTGTGCATGTGAGATAACAAAAGCTTCCCACTAAACTCATGTATCTTCTTGCATCCACACGTTCTCCTTCATCAAATTTAGGATTTAGAAAAACTATTGTGTTTTATAAGAAAACTATCTTTGCTCCATTATTATAAGAAAACTATTGTGTTTTATAACTATTTACTTTATATGGTCCAACTTTTGATTAAATACAATAAAGATTTAACTTTTTTAGAAATTGTAAGTTAATATTCTTGAAGAAATTAAGAAAAAAATCGTTTAGAAAAAAAAATCATATAACATGCCAAATGGGAACTTTAATAAATTGAAGGAATATTATTCAAAACATTATTTTTAAAATTCTGTTCAAAAGTCTAAAAGAAAATCCAAAGATCACATAGATTTGTCTTTAAACTTTTTTTGCCCTCGAATCTTTTGTCCATTTAACTTCCACCTTCGAAAAAAAAAGCTTTTTTAAAGAAGAAAAAAAAAACACTTTCCTTTTGCCAAACAAGACAAAGTAAAAAGCTAAAACTATATATACACACACAAATATACATGACTTTTCAACCACCATAGTTGACTGTCTACTTTTTTACCACTTTTTACCACCCTCTTTTATGTGCAAAAAAGCATCTTTCAATGGCATATCCCAAATAAGCATTCAATTTAGACAACACTTTACAATTGGAAGGCCAAAAAGAAAAAAGAAAAAGATCAAAAGACAAAGAAGAAATTTTGTTTTTGTTTTTGTTTTTACTTTAAAAGGGTAGGGGAGAAAGAAGAAAAATGGCAAATAGAAAAAGAAAAGAAAAGAGCCAAAGGAAACAAGTTTCTTTTTCATCAATCCCACAACTTATAATATAAAGAATCAAAAACATCAGCCACAATCCACAAGTGTCAAAAACTACCCTTAGTAGCACTCTGCATTGAAACCCCAAAACTAGAAACCTCCATCGCCGACGCATAACCGAGACATCAGCGAGGGAAATACTAACCTAATCTTCAAGCTTTTATGAATACAGGTCGAGGAACAATAATCACAAAAATACCGATCCATTCGACATTGTTCAAGAAAAATGAAAGTGAATGAATGATCAAAAATAGTACAGACTCGGTATGACCTAAGCAGTAGAGAAAAAAAATGGGAGATATGGAAATTTCTTTATGAAATATGCCGGGCAAAAATGAGACAAGACAAACTGGGATAGGCAGTTATGTTCTGCCAATGGACGCATGGGACTCACTGAACCATCGACCCAAGCCAAACCGTCTGGTTCGAAGGATAACCGACTCTGGCAACTCGAGACAATTTGCATTGTCTCAAAGGATGGGAACTTGGCTGGCACCACCGCGCCGAGCAACTTCAGACCAGAACTTTGAGGTTCAGACACCATCCATGAACACTGAACCAATCAAATCAAGAGAATGACAGGACTTTTTCTGCATTCAATCAATCAATCATCTACTTACTCTGACTCGTGTTCACGAAGAGGCGGCCGAGGCGGCCGAGGCTGCCTTTTCCAGTTTCTCCTTCTCAATTTCTACTCTTCGCTGTTCGGCATGCTTTTCAACACCGTTCGCAAGAGCCTGATATTGGAACTCGAGTGATTGTGTAAGACTCTGAAACCTCATCGGGTCCGATCCTTGCATAGCTTATTTTCAAATAGGAAGGACCATAAAACCATATGTATGATAAGTTAAAGATGTCAAGAATTTCGGAAATTAAATCAAATTAGAAAGAAAAAAAAAGAAGCTCCGCATACCTTTGATTATATCTACAAAGTAAATAAAAGGGTCCACGTCATCTAAGGGGGACTGCATCTCCTCATCATCGCTATATTCATCATCTGAGTCATAATCATCATCATCATCATCCGGGCGGAAAGACTTGGCTTGCATGGCCTGCATAGTTCATGGAAATGAATATACAAGCCCGTGTAGATGGAGAAAGATTAATAATTATGAACAGAGAACAACAAAGATTTTTCTTTTGGAAATCAGGAAATCGGAGCTTCGCTACTCTATATCCACGATAACCACGCTCATCCCTAGACAAGGCACTGAAAGACATCGAAGGAATAAAGACATGAGAGATGTCTACAAATTAATGTCACAAGTGAGTCTCGAAGGGAGCACACCTTCAAAGCCCAAGCTTTCGACCACCGCGCCACCCCTTGGAGACGAAGCTTCCTTTAGTTTTGAAGACATATGGATGAATACTCAAACATTCTATATTGAAAGTGATTAATATATATGTTTTGTGGTAGATAAATATTTTTTACACATGGTCGAAAACAAAGCCTGCGCCTTGCACCTCAAGCCCTAAACAGTTTTTGTGCCTTTAAAAACACTGGGCTGGTGAGAGGCCGACAGCAGCAAAGAAGCGAAGGCCCCTCCGACGCCTGAGGTGGCGCCGGCACCGGAGGAAGGGGGAAGATTATGCGGTCTAGGGTTTTATTATAGAGAGGCAGGAGCATTTTGAAATAAGAGAGATCCTAAAATTTATCAAAGAGATACTTTTATATGTTGACATTACTACAGAACCAATTATGTAGACATGTGCAGACCTGTGCAGCCAACTTTTGAAGCTTGATGCTGTCAGCTTCATCACCATCCTCAGCATCAAATCCCATTTCTTTGTCAGAACCATCTCCATCATCATCTTCATCACTTGGGTAGCCATCCATATCATCATCTTCTTCAGCTTCTTCCTCTTTTGCAGCTTCTGTGTGCAAAAGAGCAGAGCATATTAGGATATGATTATTTAGCCTGGAATTATAATTCATAGACATAAATAAAGGAGAGAGTGTGTGAAAGAGACCTGCAACTTGATCCTTGTAAGCAACTAGGAGATCAAGTGTGGCCCTAAAAACACGTCCAAGAGCATCCTCCGGTAATTGATCAGCTGGAAGTGCAAGCAAAGATGACAATCCCAAGCAGCAAACTTTCTTATCTTGTTCCCTGCAATGTCATAGATTGAGGATTTACTAACTCTACCTTGAAAACTATTAAAAATAATCCAAATCATCCCGGGGTGTTTGTTTGCCATATTTAAGGAAGATTTAGATTGAGGATTTACTAACTCTTCCTTTAAAAACTACATCCAAACAAATTTTTGTAACTATTAAAAATAACTCTTCATTTTTACTATTAAAAATAACTCATGATTTCTAACCACTCATTTCTAATCATTCATTTATAATTACTCAATATAACTCCATAACTCCCCAAACCGCTCATTTCTGATCATTCCTTTCTAATGAGTCAAAATAACTCAGTTTTAACCACTCGTTTTTAATCTTTCTTTTTTTAACTACTCAAAATAACTGCTCACTTTAAATCTTCATGGTTTTATTTTAACTCTAACTTTTCTACAAAAAAATCACATCCAAACAAGTTTTAGGCTACAACTCTCAATTTTTAACTACTCAAAATAACTCACCAAACTAACTCCTCATCCAAACACCTCCCAAGAGAGCAGTAAACACCAAGAATAAAGAGAAAGAAACCCATAAATTACCTTCTAAAGTTAGTTCGTGCGCCATTCTTTTTAACTTGTTGCAGCATTTGGAACCAAAGATTGAATACATTTGCTGCAACACCTAGCTTTTGCAATATGTTGAGTGATAATGATGCATTATAGTAAAGAGCATCAGAAATCTGCAAAAGAATTTCGAAAAAACCTTCACGTCAATTTACACCAAGACAACAAACAATCTCAAGAAAAGTATCTAATGAGAGTTGAAAGAAAATCTGCAACTGCTAACGCCATAAATAATAAAACAAGCAGGATGCTTACAACACAGTAAGAGATTCACATGCTCTGTACCTAAATCCTAATAAACTAAGACCTTCAAGTAGATATTATTTAAATTTCATAAAAAAAAATCTAATAAACATCAGGCGCAAAAATACAAACCAAATCATGTCATACAAACAAATATCATTTATTATTAAATTGGTTACTGAAAAGATACATTCTTTATGCTTAAAGGACCTCCACTAACACTAAGGATCAATAAAATCCCCATGTGTACATAGTTCCCAAATATTATACCATTTTATTGAATGGGGGTAACAACGCCCGTCTCTAGGCCAGGAGACAACGAAGGAATGGAGAGACGGGAGGTATCTACAAATTGATGTATGTCACAAGAGATTTCCAACTCCACTGTCCACGATTAAATTCAATTATCTTGCATAGTTTGCCCTTGGAAAGTAAACTTGAATATGAATAACCAAGGAGCAAGCCTTACAATTGAAATGAATTGTCATTGCCAAAAAAAGCTTATTCACTACAGTATATTGGCCTAACTCATCAATCCTTACCACTTGCATTAGAAGACACTTCAAGTACGCCTTCTCAGTTCGTTGTAGGCGTTCTATCGTGATTCTGAGATACGGTTCAATCCAATGATCTACTTGACCTTTGCAGTTTTGAAAGACAACTTGAATAAGCTTTGGAGCAGGCTCAATATCGCCATCTTCCATATTCTTGTCAGCCATTATCTAGAGTAAAACAGTACGAGCTTATAAGATTGGAGACAAGGGAACAAAAATATGTTCAGAAGCCAAGTTATAGTGCTACTTTTTTTTTACCAAGAAATAGTATCATAAAATTATCAACACCTCGCCCAGTAAAGAACCAAAAGGGTAAAAAATTAATGCAATCTAATAATATGAGATATAACATCTCCTTCAAGAGTAAAGAAACTCACTGATGAAATCATGTTCCAAAGACTTTGCTGGTAATCAGGAGATTTGCAGGTGAGGAAATAAGCAGTCCCCCTGGATACGAAGTTGTCCAATGGAACAAGTATATCTGTGAGCAAAAGTAAATCAGAATCAACCATCTTATATCCACGGTTACTTAGTGCTACATTCATTTCATATATCTACATTCATTTGGTATGCTAATAGGTTAAGTTTATGATCTTTAAAAGTTATAAAATGCAACAGCATGAGCATTACAATTATAATTAGACTTGATTTAACAAAATTATTTTAAAATAAAACTAGACTTGATGTAACCAGTGCTAGGTTGACTATGTATGAATGGAGTAATGTCATTCCAATGAGCTACATGCTTCCTCTAGCAACCACTTTTCTCCATTAACTACATCAAGTCATCTCCGACAGTCGACACTTATCAATCAGGTGCAGCTAAGGCTACCAAACCACTAGGGCCTTACTAGCATGATTCTGTTTCACATTGTGCATGCAACCAGAAAGTAGTACCCTCGTGACTTTTTTTTTATAATAACCAAACTTTAATTGAAAAAAAGAAGGAAAGAACAAATAAAAACAAAGGGACATACAAGAATACAATCCAAGCTAATAAGGGAGACCGCCAACAAAAGGTCTCCAATCTAGTAAAATAACACTACAGTAAAACCCTTATGACCGTTGCCTACAACTTTCCTATACATCAAGAGTCATTGCACTTGTTTCATGCAATTTTCAAGAATTTGTATGAAAAAGGAATTAGACAACTAGACTACATCAGAGAGAAGTACGGCTGCTATGCTCAAGGCAGAAAATCATTTATTATTTTTTTATATATGCGAGTTTCGCTTACGAGCAACTCGACTATTCTCACGGGTCAACCCACCTGACCCTATAACATTTAGATGTCAAGAAAACCATTAAGAAATTAATTCTTAGGTAAGTGGTTGGCCACCATGAATTGAATCCATAACCTGTTGGATCCCCAAGCACCAAGGCACTCTTTGATCACTAGGCAAGCAGAAAATAAAAAAGTTTAATGTGTTTAGAAGTGATTTGCCGATTTGGTATGCCCAAAGAGAGCGCAAACATAATATTTCCAAAAAAAGAACGAGTTGCTCCAAAGACAACATACTTGGAAAAAAGTCAATGGCCCAGTCTGCCAATGCATCCATCATCAGTGGCCAAAGACTCCACATATTCACAGATATGGTTGGGGAGAAGAATGTCATGAATGAAACAATTTCCAAGACCTCTTCAAATACCTCTGCAATTAGAATCCAAAGATTGAATAAGTAATTAAAGTTTTAAAAGGGAAAAGGAACCAACACCTATTGCAATTATTGGAACTAATTTCTAAGTTCCTATTATTAAAAAGTTAGTAAGCATGGACTTCAAAAAATAACTTTCTCAATGATATATGAAATACAAGTTTCTTCTCAAGAAAATAAAAAAAGAATGAAAATTGACAAGCCAGATACTTTCTAGTTTTTTTTAAACAATGGCAAGAAGATCAAAGAAACAATTAGAAAGCACGGGAGCCATCCCACAAGAGTAAGAACAGAAGCAAGAGAAGTATATTTAGAACGATGCGAACCTTGGCCATCAGTAGTCAACATTCTTTGCATTATTGGGAGCAATGTTGGCTCAATTTCTACAAAAAGTTGAGGAATTCTGCTCACTGATTCAAGAATTGTGCTAATTGCACGCAAACAACCAACTGCAGCCAGAGCACCAGGATCGTCAGCTTCATCATCTGCTTCTGCAGTACTCATACACCTCCAGAAAGCCGCAGCCTGGATCCAATTTCAAAAAGTCAGCTCCGAGCCTTCAATAAAAATATACACATCTATTTCTGTACTGAAATTAGAATTGAAAATACCAAATTGTGACATAATCCAAGCGCATAAGGAGCCATTTCCTCCCCAAACTTATCAACTATAGTCTCCAGGGTAAATACAAGGTCTTCATTTTCAACCTCATTCATAAGTTTAAAAAATTCTGAAAAGAAAAACGACCTCAATCACAAAATAAGCAAAATAATGACTACTTATGTGCATGATATGTTCGTCAACTAACCATCAAGAAGTTGTGGAAGAATAGGACGAATTTCATTCAAATCTGCAAATTAAACGAAACTCAGTTCCGTCAGTAACTGATATCCAAACAAGCATTTAGACCAAAAACAAAGTATAAACCACCAGCATGAACTATGCTTAGTGGTAAAAATTCCTACTCCCTCTAGGAAGTTGTAATACAATTATACAGATATCCACATATCTATCTGTGATGAGAAATTCTCAAGAATATATCTATATATAAAAAGTATAAACCTCTGCAAGCTTCAACAAAAGATCGCAATGCAAAAACTGAATCAATGCGAACAGGGAGTTCAGGGTCTCGCATCCCAGCAACAACACTATGCAAAGCCTTTAGGAAATTGTTCTGGTCAGCAAAATTGATATGAGCATATTGTCCAGCAACCCATGCTGCCTGTAGTAATTAAACCAAAACAATAAAAGAATTTAAATTTGAAGTGAATGCTATAATTCATCAAACCAAAGATTGAAGTATGTTTTCACAAAAAGCACAATTATAACCTCACCACTTTGATTTCTCAGTGGCAGAGTTTGGGGCTTTTGTACTAATTCATACATCAATGAAAATTTTGTTTCCTAGACAAAATATCATGTGTATGAAGAAAAGGATATTTGGAATCACATGCAAAAGTTATTTTACACTTGCCATATCGCTTTGTTCTTCTTTTAAGGTTGTTAAAGAATACATATCCCTCCATTATGATAATATTATAAATTATAAAGAAAAATTCCTGCTGAATGCTTGAGCAGAAGCTCTAATATCCTAAACAATGGTTGTAGTTGAAGTTCTAGTCTAGTCTCTAGATGGTTACCCACTACCCGTTACCCATTATCATAATTCAGGAATAAATGCAAATGAATGACAAACATAATATGTTGCATTATTGAATCCATCACAACTACTGCACTTACATGGGCTTATACTAAACAACCTTTTATAGATTATAGTTTTACTACTTTATTATTGCATTGGAAAAGCTTTTTGTAATTTGAACCATCTTTTGTAACTTTTCATTCATCAATGAAAATTCTTGTTTCTCATAAAAAAAAATGACAAACATAGAATGATAGAAAAGGTCCCAGTTCAAGACCCCTCAATCCTCAATCCCTCTAATAATTTCTACAAAAAAAACTTTTGTAATTCTTTGTTATCTTTGATTCATAATGATTAGAACGCTTTCTCAAATTCTGTTCTTTTCCTATTATTGAAGGTATCTACTATCTAGTGTTCATTTGTCTGCCCAATCTTGTGCTTTCATTTTTTTCTTTGATATCCATGGGTGTCTGGACCAGCTTGCATGCACCTTGACTATTCTCAAAAGACATACCACCGCCTAACCCTTCAACATTTAGATGTCAAAAAACTCGTGAGAAATTAATTCTTGGGTAGGTGACCATCATTGATTGAACCCCTCAACTATTTAGTTTCTTAATGTCTTTTTAACCACTAGGCTACCCATGGTGGTTTTTTGTGTTTTGGTTTATCATAATAAAACTAGTTTCTTTTAAAAAATAATAATAATAAATAAATAGGGAAGGTGCATATAAAAGCAACAAGTCTGGTGCATGAATAGGAAGTTCAAATAAAAGAAGCATCTGCAAAGCCCAGCATACTTCACTTCCATAAAATCTTCTGGTGCAAACCCAGAGAAGTAACGATCCAAATTACCAAAAGTTGAATATACTAGGTTATGAAGTCATTAAGGTAGACTAATATTTTTTTCACATTCGTTATGTTCAAATTAAACATTTTTAATAATAACAGTTGATGACGAGAATAACAGTGAAGTTTATCAGACCTTAGCTCTGAGATGCCCAACAGGACTGCTGAATTCAGGAAAAACATGCTGAACTAACATTCGCTCAAGTTCCGACTTGTAGGGTTCTGCTTGTTTCAATTTGTCACAGAGTGCTCCAATGGCAAGAAGAGCCCCATCTTTCTGTCTATAGGGCTTAAATTCAATAGTTGCTTCATCGTACCTAGACGTTACAATACACATTGTATCATATTTCATGGATATCAACAATTGGCATCAAATCTATATACATAGCTATTGAAATTTGAAAATTATACCACTGGCATCAATTCTATATAGTACCTATTGAAAATTCCAACGATGAATTGGATAAATTTTTGAAGGTTCTCTTTCCCACGCTTCCTAACCAGCTCACTGACAAAATCCATAGAAGCGGTCCTTGGACTATATAAATCCTCAATAATATCTACAAAATATGCGCATATATGAGCGATGTATTCATCAGTTCAATCTTTTCAAGAATTAAATCCATGTATATGCGTTCCTTACCATAACCCTTCCTGACATATTCATGAGGATCCTCGTCCCAAAGCTTCTGATCATTGTCATTGAAGCACATAAGGGGGAAAATTATTTCAAAAAGCAGAGCATCAAGTCGAGGTTGCAACAAAGAATACATACTATTCTTTGAGATACTGAAACAAAAAAAAAACATCAGAATTTAAGGGGTAAAAATATATTCATAATATCAACTAACACAAGCATAGAGCAATAGAATGATAATTCATACAAAATTGAACTTTCTCCCTATTTTAGAATGAACCCACTTTCTACTTCAAATATTAATATCCAACAACTAATTTTCCTCCAAAGTTGAACTTAACTTGAGCTTCAAATAAAACAACTTCTTAAGCAGTGACGACTAAATAAACGCGCCATACCCTTGTTATTTACACAAGAACTTCAGTAACAAACTGTTTATATTTCAGTTCTATCAACTGTGAATACACATAAAAAGTATACCAACTGATAGTCCTTCGAACCAAGAATTTAAAAAATCAGAGAAAGAAAGGGAAAATAACATGCATGCATGGAGATTGATAACTCGATTTTGTAAGGAATTGGAAGAAGACTATAGAAGTTAGACCACCTATTGCTTAGATATTGAAGAATGAGATTGATAACTCGATCTGGCAAATAGCCACCAGCACGTATCACATTCAACAAATTTAAGTGACAATCCATGACCTTCCCTGCATAGTTCTTCTGAAACGCCAGAGCAAAAGCTTTACTTTCTGGGTTCTTAAGTTTCAAATCTCCAAACCTATAAATTTGGTATCAGTAGTAAGAATAAACCAGAGAGAGACAGAAAATGGAGGGGGGGAAAAACTCCATGCTACAAAACACCTTTAAATATAAACAAACGACTATGAATATTTAATATTATTTTTTACCGGGTGTACAGCCTATTCAAGATATGAACAGTCCACTTCTTCACTTTCCACCACCCCCAAGATTTTCTAAGTTCAGGATCTGCAGGCTGGCCTTCCAAGGGAACTGGCCTCTCCAGTATATTTAAGAATAGCATCATCCAAGCATTGAACACATGCAGATCGAAAAGATGTTTTGGAATCTCCATCTAAAACATGTGCAAAATATTTTTTAAAGCATCTAGTATGGAAGGAATGTATCATATCAATTTATTCTCAGTGGAAATATTTCTAAACACATTACAGAAGTACACATGCAAATGAAAATTATCATTATAGCTAATGAAGCTCTTCAACGTTTGTCTGATCCAGAAAACTACTTCAAAACAGCTTGAAGGACACACACAAATGTAAATGAAGGGAGGTTAGGATTGCTCAATTCATTTTCAGCATCTTCACATAAACACTTACATATATCGATGACCAAAATATTTTACAAATAAACTTGATCAACTCCGCTACTTCCAAAGAAGGGTTACCAATCTGGACAAGTCTGCTAAATAGATTGAGTAGAAGAGGGAACGTTTCATCAACAATTCGATAAACAGGATTTCTCTCTTCATCTGATTTAAACCTATCAACGAAAAGTAGCAAGATAAACCTTAAGTAAATACTTAGTATGTAATAATCAAACAGTTACATTCCAAATGGAGAAACAAATGAATTATATACATAAAAGAAATATAGAACTTGACACCAAGGAAACCTTCCTCATGCACGACAAGTCTACTGAGCAAATTAAAAATATCATAAGACCTTAGTAAGCAAAAATTATAAAAACCACGACCAGATACAATAAATGTCTGTACATATAATTTGTTTTATTCCCTTTTTGTCTGTTTGGGTGGGTGGGTGTGTTTATGTGCGGGAGGGTATGAGCAGAAACTATATCAAAATTGGTTAATTCTGAAAACATTAAAAATTGTTTAGCAATTGAAATCCAAAATTCGGAATGTGCAGCAACTAAAACTAAAATACTGCATACGTTGTTGACATTTCGAGGTTAGGATCCAGTATACAATGCAATCAAACAGGCAAAAATAACACAATCTACTAAAAATATAATATACTCACTCATATTTTCTAGCGATAATTCGCAACACAAACAAAGCCCCATAAACATTGGATGCTTGTAAACTTTCCTTCACCCATTCAAGAAGACCTGGCCACTGCTCCGGATAATCAGCATGAACAATCGTCTTTAAGCACTCCCCAAGCTGCACTCTGCACATCCGCGATGGTGAAGTAACAGAAAGCATTAAGATCCACACATGCCATAATCAATGATTTTTGCAAGCTACTCAATCTAAAAAGGGTGGTTCATCTTCCATCATACGCACATAGACACTAACCTCAATAACGATGGAACTTGCGACAAGAATGGAAGAATGTTCTTCCGGACAGCATCTTTATCACTCTCAGAAACCTTCTGAGGCTCATCTGCATCAACCCAACAAGAAGAATCAAGCCACCAAAACCAACCAACAATTCAAATAGCAATTCAACAAACCCATCTAGTACCTGGATCAACAGGCGACCAGTTCTTAGCAATGTAATTCTTGAAATGAATGCTAGCAACCTGACGAACGGCCAAGTCACAATTATTATCCACAATGATCTGTAGCATCCTCACCAGATGTTGAGGGGTATGCTGAATCTGCAGACACGAACAAGACAAACGCCATCAAAACACTCCATTAAAGAAAAAAAAGAACCAATACAAACCACAACTTCAACTAAACTTCAAAAAAAATCACAGCCCAATTGCAAGAAGTAAACAAACACCAAACCCAACATTAAAAACAATCAAAATACCCACAAATCCAATCCCAATCAAACCACAACTTCAACTAAACTTCAAAAAAAATCACAACCCGATTTCAAGAAGTAAACAAACACCAAGCCCAAAAAACAATCAAAATTCCCACAAATCCAATCCCAATCAAACCACAACTTCAACAAAACTTCAGAAACAAATCACAGCCCAATTGCAAGAAGTAAACAAACAAAAAACCCAACAATCAAAATTCCCACAAATCCAATCCCAATCAATCGAAACTAAAGCAAAGCAACGATCAAGCACCTGGGTCAGAGTCTGCTCAGCCGCCTTCCTTTCATCAGGATTATGGCTAAGAGCAGCTTGAAGAACAACGGCCAAAGTGGGAAGATCCATATCGGTTCAAAGAACAAAGATCAGAAGAAACAAAACGAAACCCAGATGAAAACAAGTCCTCGCACAAGTGAATTGGAAGCAATCGAGAATTGCCAATTGGAAACCGGCAATCCTCGCCCAGAATCGGCCCCTCCGGAAGGGAATTGGCGACAGCCACCAGCGAAAAATAATGCAACAGGAGAAGAGAGACCGGCGAAGAGCGTGTGTGAGATTTATTTAAAGTATTTAGGGTTTACGGTTCTTTAACCCCACTACTCACTGTTCTCTATGTCTATGTATTATACACATAGTTTTTTTCCTTCTATTTATTGGTAAATTAACTATTTCTTTTTTAATAATTGGATTGAGAGATAACCAAATATTTTTACAATTAAATTCACTCATAGAATCTAAGATATTTAAAGGGTGTTTGGGTATCAGATAAATCATTGTAGATGATTAATTTGTTGTACATTATAGTTTATAAACAAAATGGTATATTGGTTGGATAGGGAGGTTATGATAAACCGTGTTTAAGGTGAAGATTATGATAAATGATATTTGAGGTAAAGCTTGTAATACTATGGATTATAATAAATGGTGTTTGAGATGCATGTTATTATAATAAAGAAAACGATGTTTGATGTGCATGTTATTAATTTAATTGTTTGGATGTTGTGGGGTTCTATTTGGCGATCCCCAATGGTTCGAATTTTGTTGTTGTTAAATGGGTAGCTCCCCTATTAGTTGCTTGAAGCTGCATATCGATGTTGTTTTCTCTCCCTTTTATAGCGAAAGGTGAATTGGATGGATTGTTTGTTATTGAAGATAAGTTCCTACACTTTTTGGTTGGAGAATGGGTTTAATAACTTATTTGTTCAATTCTTGAAGGGTTTGGTTGCGAGGGAAGGGCTCGAGTCTATTGTTAATGCCAAGATCATGTGGCTCCCCTCTCTCCATTATGGTGGAATCATACTCTACTATGGTTATTTACTATATTGTTGATGTTTCTCTAGATTTGTGTGAGTTCGACAATATTATTGTTGATATTCAAGTTTGGCTGTAATATTGAGTATGTTAGGTTTTCTCTTTGTAATAAATGGTGAAATTAAGTAGTTGATTGTTTAGTCGAGCAACTTTTCGCTTTTTCCGTTTGTTGTGTCTCTTCCTCCTTTTATGTGGAGGAGAGTGACTCTTTTTGGAGGAATAATCTCCCTCTAACATTGTTCCATTCGTGATAGAGGTTTTTTTTTTTTTTTTTTGATATCCGTGACTGTCCGGGCCAGCTTTCGCGTGGAAAGCGCACCTCGACTAATGTCACAGGGCATACCGCCGGACCCTACAATATTTGGATGCCAAGGAAACCCGTAGGTATTAATTTGAAATTAATTCCTAGGTAGGTGGCCATTATGGGATTTGAACTCATACACTTATGCACTCCAAGATCCTCCATGACCAATTGGGATATCCCGTGATAGAGGTTGATTGTATGTGTTTGATTGGAGTTCGAGTAAATTGGTTAAAAAAATTTGAAAGTCAAAAAATTAAAATGAAACAAACTTAAAGTCTCCAAGGGGTAGTATAAGTGGGGCTTGGACTTTAAAAATATAAGAACCAAAATAAAATAAATTCAAAATTTAGATAACTTCACCCCAACCATAAAAACTAGATTTTTCTTCTTCTCAAAAAAAAAAAAAAAAAAAACTAGATTTTTCTTCTTCTTTATTTCTAATAAGAGTATACAACATTGTATTTTATAGATAAGAAATATTTAGGTCTAAATATTAATGCCCACATATGTGATTCTTTATGAGCCACAAACTATTTTTCTTTTCATTCTCTTTTTATTTTTTAAGTTTAAAGTAAAGTAATGTGTAATTTATATTCATGGGCATTATTATTTAGGTCATGCACGAGCATGACCTAAATATTTCTCTTTATAGATATGTTTTAAAAGCACTATTTTAATTACATACTTGAGTTTTACATGTCTTTTAGAAGAGTAAAAAGTATCTTTTTCACCAATTACAAACCATTTCTTCATATGTCTGTTTACTACAAAAGTGTCTTTAAAAAAAAAATTATAAAGACATTGAAAATAAAAACTGCAGTTATAAATCATTTCCTCACAAAGACACACATTTCAAAATCTTTATGATGTTTGGTTCTACTATTTGGGGAAGAGAATTAACATATCCTACCTGGAAGGCACAATTACTCTCAAATAATATCAAAGTCAAATACCAATT
>JBBMEF010032008.1:0-15671 GCA_037832685.1 Sicyos baderoa | reverse complement strand
TTAGAAATTTATATAAATATATATTTGACTAATTAAAATTGGAAAGTTGATGTATAAAATTAAAAATAGAAAAAAAATAAAAAATAAAGATGCATTTGAGATTTGAACTGGCATGCCAAGGATATTAGCTTCCATCATTTACCATCACGCTAAAAATAAATTTTGTTAAAATAAACAAACTGTTTTTAAATAAAGCTAACTAAAATCTACAGCAACCCACAAAAAAAAAGAAACTGAACATGAGAAACTCCTTTTTGGAGTTCTCACTTTGAAGGCAAATATTGGAAACATTTTTTTTAAATTTTTTGGAACAAGAAACAGGATCGTTACCAAACAACACTGTTTCTAAAAAAAGAGAAACATGAACAAGAAACAAGAAACGGGAACGTTACCAAACGGGCCCTAAACTTTTAAAAGTCCAATTTTAGTCTCTGAACTATTATTTTTGTTTCACTTTGGTCCCTGAAATTTCAAATGTCCAATTTTAATTCTTGAACTATCTGAAAAGTTTAATAATAGTCCATGAATTAAAAATAAAACTTAACCCCAGTTAAAATGGATGATGTCGCAAAAAAAAATATTAAGAAAAAATTCAATCTAAAATGTTATCGGTAAGCCTAGAAAGGGGAACATGGCGTGGAACTGGAGCCCCTTGAGCTCTTGATTTAAAAAGTGTCGAATGGAAGAATCGAAATTTCGAGAGAGCAATAGAA
Organism: Sicyos baderoa; assembly: GCA_037832685.1. Lineage (NCBI taxonomy): Eukaryota > Viridiplantae > Streptophyta > Magnoliopsida > Cucurbitales > Cucurbitaceae > Sicyos > Sicyos baderoa. The sequence continues at coordinate 14,958 of JBBMEF010032008.1, read as the reverse complement.
TAAGAAAAGACATGAAAGCTCTATTTTTTTTCCCTCTTGAATTACTGATCTTAAAAATATGTGGGAAAGGGAAGAAGATATAACAATTTTTTATTAATATTTTTTTGCCACATCATCCATTTTAATTAGGGTTAAGTTTTATTTTTAACTCAAGAACTATTTTTAAACTGTTCAGATAATTCAAGAACTTAAATTGGACATTTGAAACTTCAGGGACCAAAGTAGAACAAAAATAATAGTTCAGAAATCAAAATGGAACTTACATGATAATTGAGGGACCAAAATAATATTTTATTCTTTTTTTAATTTCGTTATTTTTTTTTTCTTCCAATAGTGGGAAGAGGAGAATGGAAAAATGAAGGGGCAAAAGAAGCAAAAGTGTCAAGAAATAGAGAGAAGAGAAAAAGAAGGCTAATTAGGTTTGTGAAGACAACAAACCTAATTAACAAACAACAACACCATATAATCAAGAAAGATCAAGATGAGACTTTGAATATTGTAGCAGAATAATTAGGTCGTGTTCGGTTTTATGCAAATGCAAGGTTGTATTATTATAATCTAACTCATGTTTAAATCATCAATAATAATAATCGATAATTAATTCAGATTCAAGCTGTCGTTTCACATGACTTGTTCTCGTTTAAATTAATTCTAAATATCTATTATGTCTATTATATAATTTGCACTACAAATAGAGTTCATAACTCTTTAAAACATAATTTACAATCAACCACAATTTATTTCAATTTGTAATCTATAATAATTTAACTATACTTCAAACACAAATTTATGTGTTTTTGGGTTAATACATCCTATTGAATCTTCTTAAACCAAGAAAAGTCCTATTTTAAATATTGGAGAAATAATATTGAGGAAAAATATCTAAAGTGATTTACTAATGACCTCAAAAGGTATATTTATACACACTAATAATACAACTTATTAACAGTAAATAACAAATAATACAACTTATTAACTTTCATTTTTGTTTTGGAAAAAAGGTTGAAAATTTATACAAAATAGCTATTCAGTTTTAGACTGTTTGTTCTCACTTTACCGGCAAAGACTTGAAATTGGAATAGTGAAGAATTAAAATGAGGGTTAATAAAAGCGCTAGAAGGAGGGGTCGAACCTCCGACCTTGTGGTTAACAGCCACACGCTCTAACCAACTGAGCTATTCCAGCTTGTTATAAGAATAAGTTTCCTAAATTGTATTAATTTGTTAATAAATCAAAAAATATATCTATACTTTTTCTTTTTCTTTTTAAATTATCTTTACAACTTGTATTACGGTGTTTGACCTTCAGTAGCATGGAACTAGATTGCTGTGTTGATTTTGTACGTTCCAGTCATTTAAATTAGATGGTAGAGAAAATTAACTTTTTAATTTTTAGGTTTCAAAAAAAAAAAAAAATCAAACATTTTTATTCAAGGTATTTTAGTAATAACTATGTGCTTTTTAAATTTATTTTCTTTTCAAAATTAAATTCACATCAAAATCAAAATTATTTTATTGATATATTGAAATTAAAATTAGTTTAACTATCATTTTAGTCCATATTCAATTATATAACTAACCGTTTTATTATCTCAATAATTGAAATTGAATATTATAAAAATGTTAAAAGTAAATATATTTGATTTTAAAATATATCAATCACTTCGAAACTAGATTCTTCACCATTAAAAATGTAAATTTTTCCTAGAAGATATTTTTCTGAATACACTTGTAAATGTAACTATACTTATTTCGATAGTTGATACATTTTTTTCTCAACTTCTTAATTATTATATAATATATGATGCTCGGATAAATCTCCGGTACTCAATCTCATTTACTTGTAAGTGTAACTATAATTATTTCGGTAGTTAAAGGAGGGGAATTATAATACCGATTCTAAGGATTGAATCCATAACGCTGGTGTTGAACTGGTTTACAACCAAACAATGAAATTAATTTGCCACTAACCCATCGATAATATTTTTTTCTTCTGGTTTTGCTATCCATTTTCAATTGAGCCAATGCATATATTTTATTTGCTATCCAGTTTCACATCTTTTGATGATAAACTTCACTCATAAGATCTTTGCCTTATAGATTTATTTTTTTAAAAGCAATACTTATGTCCATATTCATCCTTACTCATTTTTATGATTTCACATTTGTCTTTTTCCTTATCTATATTCTTTTAAACTAAAAAAATGTGTAAGAATGGTTTGAGTCCTCGACTCTGTAGACCTCAATATTGCTCTTTATTAGATTAATTCATCCAAAAACATCTGTTAAGATTGCGTTTACTAATTTCTCTTGTGCAACTAAGGAATAAAAAAAAAAATCCTAATCTTAATTTTTTTTGTTTATTTATGATTGTTGAAGACCACCTTATTTTACGGAAAAAATTTCTTAATTTTTGATAACTATAATGAAATTGAACTTAAATATAAATTTATTTTGTTTTTTTTGAAAAGAATATCAAAATTATTTCACTATTAAATTAATTTACCCTAAACCCTAAACTCAAAACCTAAACATGGGTAACCATTCTCCATCTCATTCTCCTTTCCATTCTTGGTGGGCTAAACACTCATTTAAAGATAGCACTTAAAATTTTAGGTGTACATTGATGTCGTTTGGACTATTACTCTATTGGCTATTGTATTGGTTATTCGGCTACATGTTATGCCACTAAAATTACTCCAAATTTGAGCAAAAAAAATGATGTTATAACAATAGTGTAATTCACTATATTTATTGTTGTTTCTTTCGAATTAAAAATAAAATTATTGTTCTTCTTTCAAATGCAATATCATGACTAAAAAAAAAGGGAGAAAAATAACCTAATTTGCTTTTGTACAAAATCAAAAACAAAATTTTGAGAGTAAAATCATCCGTCCTTTTCTATACGTAGCATTCTAAGGGTCCTCGATTTAGACACGTCAGCAACGACTGTGCCCAAACCCCAAGGTAAGCTCCAACCCCACGTCATCCAAAGCCGAAGCCTCCACAGTCTCCACCGACAAACACTCAGCATCGTCGCCGCCGCCGCCGTCAATCTCCGACGACTCATGGCCCACAAAATTATCCAATTCAAACTTCAAGCACCGGGGCTCCGATCCAACTCGAGTCGCCGTCACCGATTCCTCCTTCGCCTCCGGCTTGCCGCCCGATCGCTTGAACCGCCGCCGCGTCTTGATCTTCCGGAGCGCGGCGGCGGCGGCGGAGCCTTGCTGTTTGGACACGTGGCGAATGTCGCAGCCCTTCAACGGTGGGTCCATGTGCGACGCTTCCATATCGGAAACTACCGGAAAAATCGGTTCGCCTTTGAGAACCGCTTCGACGGCGTCCTGACACAGGTGCCAGTTACCGGCCGACACCAAGCCGGCCGACCCAGAAATCGGGTAGGCGATCCGACCACACGCCTCGAACAGCAAGGATTTGAAAATCGCTGAAACATCCAAATTACAAAAACCCACCATTAGTAATGGAAACAGAGTAATCAAAAGGGGTGTACATGTTTGATATAATTATGATTTTTAGACTTTAATTCTCTCAAATTAGGTTAGATTGGATTGATTCTTGGGATTGAGAGATTATTTGAACATCTTGTAGTATCAGAGAATATAATCCACCTCAAAATTAATTGGTAATTGGTAATGTAGGAGTAACTTATATCTAAATGTACTGGAATAATTATCCTAAGGTAAGTATGTCCAATATCTAAATGTACTGGAAATAGTTATCATAAGGTAAGTATGTCTAACATGTCCTTTAAGATGACCGTCATATCAAAAAAATGTGATCTTGAATTATATCCAAAATTTTGGACTAACTTGCTTACTTTTTATTATAAGAAATACTTCCCTACACATCACTCTACTTGTTGCTTATGTGGCATCACTCAGAGCCACACAAAAATTTTACTTTTTATTTTTTTTGTTGTTTTTTCTTTAGAATGAAAAAAAGATTGTGGGTCTAAGTAATGCCACATAATGAACAAGTAGAGTAACTCTACTTGTTCATGTGTAGATAAGTATTTCTCTTTTATTAAAGCCGAATCCAAACTTTTTAGATCAAATACAGCTTATCTAGAAATTTGGGGACCAATAAGGCAGGTGGAGCTATATACCATATGAGAAAATATGAAGTTGTATCTCAAAATCAAATGTAGAAATTAACTTATATTGTTGTGAAATTACCGAATTTCTAATGTGGGACAATTGACACAAGGTGAGTATGGGAAAGAGAGTAAGAGGAACGGGTGAGGTACCAGGGCGGAGGTGATCGGGGCCGGCGTTGATGAGGTTGAGGAGGCCGGCGCGGCCGTAGAACTTGGCGAGGAAGAAGGTGGCGTTGGATTGGGATTGTGGGGATTTGATCCATTGAAGGCAGGGTCTGATGGAGCAGGCTTCGGTGCAGCCTTTGCGAAGAACTCGGCAGCCATTGCAGCTCATACGCATGGTTGGTGGTTGGAGAAGAATCTGTTTGGGAAGAGGAGTAATTGGGTTTTGTTTATGTAATCATGCCCGCTACTGGTTTTCCAACAAAACGGGTAGTTTTCCAGTTTTGGTTTTTCTCTGGTTTTGCTAAACATTGGGAACCTTTACTTCACCACTTTCCTACTACTATTCTATTCATTTCATGCTTTTCTTTTCTTTTTATTTTTTAAAAATCATCCCAAATTAAATTTTCATATTAAATTTCAGACAAATATTTAAATGTAGCAAAATCTTTAGAATTTATATTGTTACTAGAGGAATATTTAAATGCTGCCAATGTGGTAAATTTTAGTTATAAAAAAAAAAAAAAAAATCAAGGGCTAAACTTTTGCCACGCTCGCAGCTCCATGCTGCCAAGACCACCTCTAAATATTCCTCTTGTTACAATTCAACCGAGGATAGATTAGATTATAATTTTATATTTTTTTGTTCGTTTAACTCAATTTAGCTCGAATACATATTGATAGAAACATATATATACTAGTAAGATGGATAACAACATATTTTTACATACAATATTATGATCTCCTTTTTTTTATTTATTTATTTAAAATTTGTTTACCTATTCATAGGAAATTAATTGAGTTTTGTTAGAGAGGAAAGAGGGAAAAAACATAAAGTGAGGAACTTAACCCAATCTTAAAATATAGACTTGAATTGAGTTGCTCTAACACATTGAGTTTATACCAGTTAAATGATTAACCAATCTAAAATTTGGGATTAGTCTAAAACAATCTCTTAATCCTATTCAACTTGCACCATGTCACTTCTACAAATTGATGATTTCAATCAATTGAAAATAATAAAAATTTAAATATTTTATTATGTATGAAATATTTTAAAAAAAATTATCAAAATTTAACTAGCAAAGTTTAGAAGTTGCTACCTATAATAAACTCTCTCTCTTTTTAATTATTATTATTTTAATCACTTATATTTTACTGGGTTTTAATATTTTTTTTTTTTTTGTGTATTTAACTTTTTTATCATAGATTAAACATTGTCATATTGGGTATGTTTGTATTCTCATTCGAATGTTGTGAGTTAGAGTTTTTTGTGACCCAATGTGTAATACTTTTTTAAAGCATTTATATGAGTGAGCTTTTATTTGAGAGAGACATTAGAGATATAGAGCATTCGGTGAGGTTTAAAGTTTCTTTCATTCTCCTCCAATTTGTTTATATGAGTAATGGAAGTTGGCTCTTGGGTTCGACGGTGGAGTATGGATCTTCTCTTACCACTATATATATTGTCTTCTTCTTCTCTATTTAGTTAATTATGTTTTATCTTTCCTATTAATTTTTTATCAGACATATTTATGGTTTGAGATTAAATTACTAACAAATTGATCATTGATTCGATATAAGCCCCCTAGCTTGTTTCATTCGAGATTAAGATAAGTTTAGGTGATGATCTATATTTTTTTTAGTTCAATCTTGAACGACCAATTTTGTTTTGCTCAAAACTTCTAAACATTCCACTAATTTATAGCTTTCATCCAACACACAAATTTAACTATTGCTTCAACTAGTCAAATTATATTTTAAACAAAAAATAATTTGAGATTTCATTTCATTGATGTTATTCAATTAAAAAGGCTAAAGAGAATACATCCGGATGGTAAATGGTGAAGAGTGCTCATTACGCAACCTTCAAAAGATAATAAATTTAATGACATCTTATACAATCTAATAAAAGATAATGTCCTTAAAAAACAAAACAAAAAAAAAAAAGTAAGAGATAAACCGGTGTTTGTTTGCTATATTTATGGAATATTTAAAATGAATATTTATTAATTTCTCATAAAAAAATAATATTCAAACAATTTTTTTTAATTATTTAAAATAACTCATCATTTTTAATATTCAAAATAACTTCTCATTTTTATTCAATTATTTTTAATTATTCAAAATAATTATTCATTTTAAATTTAACCGGTAATTATCTTTAATTTCTCTATAAAAAACTACATTTAAATGAGATTTTAATTGCAACTCTTAATTTTTAATAATTCAAAATAATTTATCATCCAAAATCTCGTTACATTTAAAATTCGAAAAATTAAAAAAAGGAAAAGAAAAAATAAATGGTGAAAAAGAAAAGAAAAAACATAAAATTTATTTTGAAAAATGGTGGAGGTTAAAAAAAGAAAAAGAAAAGACGATGGGAAAACCGGGGGGCGCCCACAGTGTGTTGGGAATGGGAATTAAAATCATGTGATAATATTAATTAATTAATTAATAATATTTATTTCATATTCAAAAGTCCAAACCCACGCGCTCGCCTATCCACCTTCCAATCAACTTCAACTTGGACTTTATTACCCTTCTTTCACTTCGCCGCCTCTTCTTTATTTTGCATGAATATTTCTTCTAAATTCTACTCTAAAATATACAAAATAAATTCAAATTATAATATTTAAAATATAATATAAATATAGTTCAGCTTATATACCAAAATATATTTTGAGTTGAGTTAGATGAAAGAATTTGTAAAAATAATCGAGGTGTATATAAGCTTTTTAACACTAACAAATATAATATAAGTATAAAAATTTATTATATATAAAAAAAAAAAGTACAAACGTCAAATAAAAAATTAGGGGACTCCCTACAAATTTCATAATTATATAAATATTAATAGTATGAGTTAAATTATACTGGGCATAAAAGCTTCTTATTATGCAACAGATACTATTTTTTATAAACTTTTTAAAAATATGTATATTAAAAAAAAACTACTTCTACTAAAACTTAATAAATCTTAGCCAGGCTAACTATAATTTTTAATATTAAAATAAGAAAATCCACAAATAAAGGAAGGGTTAAATAACGATGATTTTTCATGTATAACAAAAATGGGGTACAATATTGCATTTATAACACAAAATTGAAAATAATTGGACTCATACCAAAAAAAACAATTTGGGCCATTTGAAATTTGGGCATTTACTAATTACTCTTCAAACGAAATTCATTCCGAAATTTGGGCCTTCACATTTTGGCCCAAATTTGTTATTTCAATAGAACCCATATCAATCAATTTTTTCCGATTTACGATTCGATTGAGTTCAATCACTTTTTTTTTTTTTTTTTTTTTTTTTTTTTTTTCTCCGTGGCTGTTCGGGTCAGCTTGCGCGCACACTTTCATTTAATTGACTCAATCAATAAAAAGTGATTGAACTCAATCATCATTTGATTGCATTCAATCAGTTTTCAAGTGATTGAGTTCAATCACTTTCATTTAGTTGACTCAATCAATAAAGAGCAATTGAACTCAATCATCGTCATTTGATTGTATTCAATGTTTTCGAGTGATTGAGTTCAATCACTTCATTTAATTGACTCAATTAATAAAGAGTGATTGAACTCAATTAGCGTCATTGGATTTTATTCAATCAACTTTCCAATGATTGAGTTCTTTTTTCCTCGTTTCTGCCATTGTTCCGTTCTTCAAGCTTTCCTTGCCGCATTTTCTTTTCCAAACCTATTTCCCCATTCTCCTCTGTTCCTGGCTATGGCCATACCAAATCCAATTTATTCTTTTAAATACAATACTATGTTCATAAATATGGAATTTTCCAGTATTTTGATTATATAGTAGTCCGTTCTAAGTATGATTTAGGGGATTTTTCATGTATAACAAAAATGAGGTAAAAAAGCCGAAATCGAACGAAATTAATCCTCGAACGAAATCAATCAATCATCATAAATTGAAGAAATCAAACGTGTAGGGGAAGAAGATATCGAACGAAATCAATCAATCATCATAAATTGAAGTAATCGAACGTGTAGGGGAAGAAGATATCAAACGAAACCAATCCTTTCCGATCGTGTATGGGAAGAAGTCGAAGAAGAAGAATATCATGTATGGGAAGATCCATTGATGATTTTGATGAATTGAGAAATAAAATCAAAATTAAAACAAATGAAATTGATGATTCTTCACCGATCTTGCTAAAGCTTGAAGGATAGAAGAAAATCGTAGAGAAGAAGAAGAGAAAAAAAAAGGATAAGAGAAGAAAAAGATCGTAGATCATAAGAAGAAAGAGAAGAAAAAAAAAGAAGGATAAAAAAAGAATAGGTCGAACAACGAGTGTGTATGAAAAATGACAGAAAAGAAATCAAAAAAGAAAAGGAGAAATTAATATAAAAGATTTTTTTAATAAAAATATGTTATAATTTTAGTAGAAAATGTTAAACTTGGTATACAGAGCAAATTCTCTTAAATAATTGATGTAAATCAACTTGGTGAAAATTGAAGAAATATTAACCAAACGAAACAAAGGCATGTGCAACAGCAATTGCACTTGCCTTTTCTAATAACTTCCATTTATTCGACCAATTATTTTCTTTATTTTGAAAAAAACTATTCAACCAATCTATTATGTCCTAATAATTTCCACTGATTTCAAGTCCCAAGAAAACAAAAGTTGTTTGTATTATTAAAATCATAATTCAATCGTATTGGCTATTATTTTTTATTTGTTTTTACTAATCATTTTAGGCACTTAGATTAATTGAACCGGTACATGATAATTTATTGGCTACTATAACTATTACAAAAAAAGAAGTATTATTTTTTAACTTAGTAAGAAGGAGCGGATTCAAAATCTATAATCTCATATTTATATAATATATTATTAGAATCTTGTTTTTGTTGATTAAAATCAATGGCACAAACATGTTTGAAAATTTAAAAAAGTATATTTTAAGAGTAATTGATATAATTTATCTAAAAAATGAAGGGTAATTGATATATAATTCACAAAAATGACTATTGTTGTCTTCTCAATTAAGAGTCTCTATATATACACATATATAAATTATTGGAAATTTAAAGGCTAAAAGTTCGAATCCATATTTTTTTTCTCGATTAGTTTGTCTATATTAGTCAAACTATAAACTATACTCATATCTATAGTAATAATTATTCAAACATACAAGCTAGGAACACTTTATTTAATCGAGACAAGAATTTGCTTTCACAAAATGAAAATTGGTAAAATTGCAAATAGTATGATAATGAAACACACCTTAAACTAAGGTACAAGTTCTAATCCTTCACCTACAAACATTATTGAACTAAAAACAAATTATAATAGGCAATTGAATTTTATATTGTGTATATTTATTCACCTTTAAAAATGTTGTGAATCCAAAAAGCTTAGACAAAAAAATGTTGTGACCAAAACTTATTAAACATTATGTTGTCCATGTAACAAAAGGGCACAAGTTTAAAAGTTTAAAAAGCTAATACAAACATAAAATTTCAACATTTTTATATAGGGAAAAAATTTCAAAACAGATTCAAATCTTTTACGCTCGAGCCTATAGGTCAAATTCCCTAGATTTTATAACATATATTTTTTCTTTTCTTTTTTTGATATCTATGACTGTCTAGACAAACTTTCAGCACCTCAACTAATATCACAGGACATACCACTAACCATACGACATATGTTGCCATTGAGATTTGACTATTCATCCAGAATCAAACCAAAAGAAAACATTGAAGACAATGGGAAATAGTTCCATTTCTGGGGCTCATATTTAATCCCCAATTCCCATCTTTCTAACTCTCAAAATATCATCACCACAATCTAAAAGAATCATTCTCACACAGCTCTATCAACATTTCTATATAATATTTCATTTGCTGCATAAAAAAGCCAGCATTTAATTCAATGAATGCAACAAAAATGGCCAACAAGGCTCCACGATCTGCACCCATTAAAATACAAAACCATACACAAGCGTGGGCTTATTTTTAATTACAGATAACATATATATATATATATAGTACGGCTTAACTATTTGCCACTTCCCATCTACTACCCCCACATGTTATTCATAATTATGAAAGTGACCCCTAAAAATATAAATATTGTTAACTAAGAGGGCTTCAAAGAAAAGGGGATAGAACAATGAAAAAAAGCCTAAATCTGCCTTTCTCTTCTTTATTTCCTCAAGATTAGATAGTCCAAAACATCATTAGTTACCTTACTTACAAAGACATCTCTTTGAGATTTTGATGAACAACAAAGGACCCAACAAGAACAAACCATCGTGCATTTGATTGACTCTTCTATATACAAGTTTACACACTAATGAAAAAAACAAAACATCAGTTATAAATCTCCTCCCTCCAACTTCAAAAACTTAAGCTTGCATCATCCCCCTTTGGTTATCTATGCCACAGCAGAAATGCTGCAATTTCGTGTGGTACCTCGGTTGAGACAGTCGAATCCTTCTATTCGAACCGCTGCGGGTCGATGCCCGAATTTCATTCGGGCACATCCTCCTTTACGGGAGGATGGAGATGGGGATGGTGGCCCTTCACAAAGTTGGTAGACATTGTTTCCATTGCCAAATTGCTCATCTTGGACTAAAGGGTTGGAAGCCCTGCTTGGTGGTGACCCCCCCCAAAAGAATGGTGGAGATGTTCCTAATTGGTGGTTATAACTTTCACCACAACTTTCCTATGATATAAAGATGAACCATTAAGCTCCTTAATCAAGATAAACAACCAAAGATTATTCAAAGGGGGAAATAAGAACCTTAGTGAGGATCATATCCAGAAGCTCAGCTCCTGCTTTGGAATTTCCTGTTTTAGCATGGCTGTTAAGGATGCAGATTCATAAATCAGGAAGTTTGTTTGAACAGATTCAAGTTCTCAAATCTACATAAACAAAAGCAGAAAGATTCTAATTCTAGCAAAAAAACAAGTTAAAATTAAGATTAACAAACCTAATGGGCCATCTATGAACACTGATGGGGTCATTATCCGGTGGAGTTTGAAGAACCAAACGACGTGGCTTTGGACAAACCACGGATTCCATCCTCATCTCTTGGCAAACAGCCATGGCGTTTTGCTCGAAAACCCACCTGTTCATTCTCTCTGATTATCCCTTCTCACAACTCAAAAAGCTGCAACAAAAAACCAAACAGACATTTAATCAAACACCTTCCGTGCAACTAAGTGGAAAGCAAGATCAAAAGAAGAAAACTCCATTTCAAACTCTAATTACGTGTAAATACTGAAATGGGTAGAAAATTAAACCGGATTTACAATTAATCCTCACATTCAGAAGCGTTATTAGCTCAATTAACATTCAAATCATGCTCCAGAGCTCTAGCAACTCTGAACCCTAAATCGGCCATGAACAACCAGAACCCACAATCGTAAACTCGAAAAAACGGCAGGAAAATCCAGTAGACTCGAACACAAACGGCGGAAATCAAAACCCCCACCATAAAACGTTCTGAAACAAGCAATCGGAAGTTGAAATCCAACCCGTTAATGAACAGAAAAACAGAGAGAAAGAGGAGAAACCTGAAATGGTGGGCTCCCAAGAGAGAGAGAGAGAGTTACAGAGAGCTTCAAGTTTGAGAGAGAAATGGAGAAAGAGGATTTGCAGAGAAGTCTGAGTTTCACTATTCATAGGACTGGTGAGGAAGATGATGGGTAGGTTGGGAATTGGGGATGAGTAATACTAAGGTGCGGTAACGACCACTGGATTTTGTGTTTTTTGACCGTTGATTTTCTGTATGATTTACTTGATTTGATCTCTAGCCGTTTATTCACCCGATTTTACGGCCACATGATTCCGGATGCCACGCGTTTATTAATTTTAATTTGTAGATCTAATTTTTTTGAAAAAACACACACACATGCTCACTTTTTTTTAGAAAGAAATTCTAACGCTAACTGGAATAATTTAATGTGATTTTTTTTTATTATTATTGTTTTTAAAATTTTCCTTTCCAAATTAGAGGAGGGAGACACCCATTCGTTTGACACTAGAGTTCCACAATAACTTGACAACTCAAAAAACTCGAACCAACTCAACCCAATTCAACAAAATGAGTTGGGTTGAATATATAAATGAGTTGAGTTGGGTTTAAAATATGAAATTTTCATGGGTTGGATTGAGTCAATGGTTGACCTAAAATCAACTCAACCCAACCCGACCAACCCGAATTTATCGATTAGTTTAAAAAATATATATTTTTATCAATATAATAATAATTATTTATATTATATGTATACGTATATTTATTTTATTTAATTATTATTGTTAGACTTTTTATTTTTTAGGGTTTAGGGTTTAGATAGAATTGAATTTCGCATTTGCAATAACAATATACTTATGTTAATGTTTGTTCTAAGTTTATAAGAATCGAAAAAATGACGTTAGTTGCAAATCTATGAACCCGACAACCCAACCCAACCCGAAAATAAAGGGTTGAGTTAGATTATGTCTTTAATTGGGTTGAGTTGAGTTGGAGAATTGACCAACCCGAATTTTTGGATTGGGTTGAAAATCACCCCAACTCATATTCACCCCTAAGTTACACTACTATTCTTAAATAATATACAAATAAAATATCAAATCTGAAAATCAAACTCATATTCTTATAAGGTGTGATTGGGGCACCAATTTAATTGCGATAGACAAAGTGGTATAATAAACGGTGAGTATGATAAGTAGATGAACATATTATTATAACAAGAGTTATGATAAATGACGATTGAGAGCTGGTTATTGTAACAAAAATAATATATATGTAATTTAGATAAAAGGAAAGGACACGCAAGTTTAGGTAATCAGCGATTATAATAAATAATGGGGCAGACATAGATTAGATTATTATAATCAATCCGGTCGTTTACATAAACGGAGACCCAAACACACTCATAAAATTGAATTGAATTGTAAATAATCGAGATAAATTCGTTCGATACACAGGAAAGGAAAAACCCCACCCAACAAACAACCAGTTAAGACTTGTCTTGATAACAAGACTATACATCATATGCAATTATAATAAGGGTATGTGCAAATAAGGCTATCATCCTCTTTAACTTTTCATGAAATCCAAATCTATAAAATAAATGGACACGTATTAGCTATGAAAATTAATGTCGGATAAATAACAAATATTTACACTCAATCGATAAATGAACTATTGATTCAACTTGTTTCCTTCAAATCGTACCATTAATATTAAATGAAACTACGAATAAGTCAATAGCTCATTAATTTTATTATTTAGTTATAAACTAGTTCAACACCATCGTCACAAGTTCGATTTCTGCGATTAGTATTTATAATAATTTTTTCCAATTTATACTAAAAATAATCACTTGACCTCAATTACAAGCTATATTTATGTGTTTCAAAAAGTTTTTGTTTTATTCGATTTAGTAAAGAGAAGCAAAAGTTAACCAAATAGAAAAAGATATTAAAACAATATATAGAGTTACACATAAACAAAATTATAGACGGTGAATCTAAAGTTAAAAAAAAAAAAAAAAAGACGAATTAATCACAAAAGGTTAATAACAAATTAATTTGGGATTATCCTTTTTAAAAATAAAAACAAACCTAATTAGGAAAGAGATCACAAAATTGAAAAGAAAAAAAGGAAATATTATTAATGTATGATTGGTTGGAAGAACGTGTAAAATTGATTTGAATACCATATTTTAAAAAGCGGGTGAGAAAATCAAGACGCTACAAATTAATATGATTTGTTCATTTTTTTAAAATATAATTATTCTTTAATCTTGTATTTGAAAGTCAAAGTTATAATATTATGACCATTCTAATTAAAAACTTAAGCCCAAGCCGTGGACATGGAAACAAACGTGACCATCTTGTCTTGTCTGATGTTTGCTGTTTTTTTTTTTAATCTTCTCCCTATAATTCGCCAATTTTTAATTTAAAAAGTTCACCATGATAAATAATATATTTAATAAATAATTTCTAACGCTTCTTTTTCGATTCCAAGAAATTTAGGATTAATATTAGCATGGGTATACTCTCATTACTAATGCAAAATTCAATTTTACCTAATTTTAAAACCTTATCAATAAGTTTAAAAATATTAAAAAATAAAAGTCTAACAATAATAATTAAATAAAATAAATATGCAACATATAATATAAATAATTAAATAACATAATAATTATATTATGGATAAAAATATATATTTTTAAAAACTAAATATGAAATTCGGGTTGAATTGGGTTGATTTAGGTCAACCCTTGACCCAACCCAACCCATAAAAATTTCATGATTTTCAACCCTACCTATTTATGTATTCAACCCAACCCAACCCAACAATTTGGGTTGGATTGGTTCGGGTTTCTCGGATTGTCGGGTTAGTGTGCACCCTTAGTGCCACGGGTTTGAACTCTGGAAGAGTCCGTATTGTAATTTCCCTCCCCCAAATTGTACTAAAAAAATAAGGAAAAACTTGAAAAATGTCTACATCTAGAAAACTAATTAGGTAAATATCTACTTTTGGTTAAGATTAAAGTTTGTGTCTACTTTTTATTTTGAAATTAAAATTAATAATTATTAAAAATATACTTCATTTTTAACCCTACCCTTATTTACACTAATTATTAAAATGAATAACATACTCTAACAACTAACAAACTCTTTCCTA
>JBBMEF010031987.1:0-15673 GCA_037832685.1 Sicyos baderoa | reverse complement strand
ATTTGCAAATATTTTCAAAAAGTTGCTATTTACTCAAATTTTTTATCTTATTGTAATATACATGCAAATTCCCCTTTAATTATTGTTGTTATATTTTTTATTTTTCAATATGTTTTTAAAATTTTCTTTCAGCCTTTATAATAATTATGATAAAAAATATATACTAAATTATGTCATCTATTTTTGTTGGTTTTATTTATCTATTTGTTATATAATTAAGATCTTCTCTATCAACCATGACAGTAATAATAATAATGAGTGACTTTTAATCGAATGTTTTGCATATTGAATATTTATATAATTTCATTAACTTGATACGATAATGATTAGAGATTGTATTTTGTTTATGTATAAAGTATGATTAATTTAATTACAAAAAAGTATATATATATATATATATATATATATTTGCAATGTATTGATGAAAACCTAACCCAACTCAATTTAAAAATATAAGGTTGAATTGGGTTAGAAAAATGATCAATCCAAAAATTTAAGTTTAATTGAAAACCTTTTCAATCCAACCCAACTGAACCCATGTTCACAACTATTAGTAACGGTGAAATTTGAGTTTCAAAGCCTTCTATCTTCTATTATATTTGAAAAAAAAATAATCGATTTAACATTCATATTAAGACTTTACATGACGATAGGAGTGGAAATTTTTGGTCATAATTTGTGTCAATTTAAAACAATACGACGTCGATTTTCGTCATTTTAGGTCTTCATACTAGCTAGCAGAATGATGTTGTTGAGTGTAAGCATCATCACGTCGTTGAGATGGGCTTGAGCTTTCTATCATAGGCTTATATATTTCTGAGTTATTGGTTGAAGCCTATTTTTTCTTCCATTGTCAATGTGATTTATCAACTTCCTACCTCTCTTTTGTTTATTATTGTATGTTAGGGTTTAAGATCGAAAATAGTAGATATATTATAACCATATATAAAAAAGGTAAACTATTTTTTTTGAACGCCAATTAATATTTAAGGAAAATGTCCATGGTTTTAATTATAATAGGGGTGATATTGGTTCGGTTTTAGGTTAAATCGATAACCGAACCGATCTAATCAATTTGATAAAAAGAGAAATCGAACCGATGTCCAACAAATGAAAAATTATTGGTTCAGTTTTCCTTAATTTTTAGGTCAAACCAATAACCGATATGATCTAATTGATTTGACAAAAAGATGAACCAAACCAATGATCGATAAAGGATAAAATCATTGGCTCGATTTTATTACGGTTTAATTATTTTTTACTATTTTACTTTAAATTCATATTTTAATGTTTTTTAAAAAAAAAATCTCATATCTTATAATTAATTTAAACAAAAATAATTAGTTATTGACCAACAAAAAAATTTAACTAACATATAAAAATGAAAATGAGAGTAAGTAAATCAATATTAGTTCGGTTTAGATTTTATTAATTTTTATAAATAGAAACCGATCCGATCCAATAACTTTCGATTTTTTCTAAATAAAAACCAATACGTCCAATATAATATAAAATTATAAACCGATCGAACAAATTAATTTGGTTCGGTTTAATTTTTTTGATTTTCGATTTTAATTATCACCCTTAAATTACAACTTGTTTATTGTCGGTAAATGTGAGACAGTGGGAGTATAACGCGTCAGTGGCTTATCGACATTTTAAACATTCATAGATATTGCTCGAAGAACATTGGCCTTGGTCAAACTTGGTTGTCCAACTAGAAATAATATAAAATAATAATAATAATAAGTCTTAAAAAATGGAATTTAAAAATAAGAAATACAGATTTTGACCAAACCACTGTAAAGATGTATCCCTAATAATCGGGTAGGATTTTCTGATTCTATCTTTACACTTTCCGCTCGACCAAACCTCAACTCAAATATTTTATAATAATTTAGCAATGTTCTTCAATAATAATAATAATAATTTAGCAATGCATTTCATTCCCTTTTCCATTTTCAATTTATATTCATCAATTTGTTTTCGTCCGTATCTAAACTTAGTTCTACAGATCAGTGGATTATTATTAGAGAAATTGTGCTGGATAGTCTAATTTCACAAAATAATTACCGATTGAAACAAATTTAAAAATATTTAGCATCTATAATCAAACATACAATATAATTAAGATATCAATATGATCTTCAAAAAAAAATATATTAAGATATTAATATTAATTATACAGTATAAAAATTATTATTTATATTATATATTTGACTATATTAAATATATATTTTTTTGCATAATATTGTAAATAATTTTTTAATTTGATCTATTCCTACAAAAAAAAACCCTTGTTATTATTATTTTTTTTTAATGAAAATCAAACTTTATCAAACTTATTTTCATTCAATTTTTTTACCGAATATTTAGGGTCCATTTGGTAACGTTCCTGTTTCTTGTTTCTTGTTTTTGTTTCTCATTTTTTGAAAAACAGACTTGTTTGGTAACTGTTCCCGTTTCTCGTTCCTAAAATTTTTAGAAACGTTTCTAATTTTTGGCTCCAAAATGAGACCTGTTCTGTTTCTAATTTTTTTGAATGTGTTTCTCATGTTTTCTTTTATTCTTATAAAAGCGTGTCCAATTATTTCTCAAAATAATATTGTGGCATAGTGGAAAAAGTTTGTTGATAGAACTTTGGGTGAACGAACATCAAAGGTTCAATCCAATATTGTGGTGTAACTCAATAGATAGTAAAAAAATGAAAATAATTAAGTAGATAGCAAATGTTGTTTGAAAAGACCAAAATGCCCTTTTAATTTGACTCAATTATTGATCATTGATTGAGTTTAATCCCTCTTTCATTTGATTGACTCAATCAGTGATCATTGAGTTTCAATCCCTTTCATTGATTGAGTTCAATCTCTTTCATTTGATTGAACTCAATCAGTGGTTATTGATTGAATTAGGGTAGAATGGGTATTTTTAAAATAATTATCCACATTTTGCTATAAATGAATCTTTAAAAAGAAGTTGCTATAATTTTATTAAGGGGTTGAGATTTTGCTATACAATGCAAATTTCCAAAAAAAAAAACTACTTTTACTTTTTTTTATATAAATAATTTATTATTTTAATATTATTTTTCATGAGTAATAAAAATGTAAAAAAAAAACTACAAACATCAAAATTTTAGAAAAGAAATCTATAAAAATATCAATTTAATCACACTAAATTGATTGCCATTAAAAATCTTCAAATATTATGTTACCATTTGTTATCCACAAAAAAAAAATATATATTTATAAATTAAATTTTTAGAAGAAAAAAAAAAATTTTGATAATCATTCATATATATAATTTTTACAATATGTTACATTTTTAAAGATTAAAAAAAAAAAACTAGAAACAAGAAATAAGAAACGGTTATCAACCAAGTTTGTTTCTGTTTCTTATTTATTTCAAGAAACAAGAAACAGAAACAGTTATCAAACATATTCTTGTTTCTTATTTTAAAAATGTAGGAAACATGAAACAAGAAACAAGAATTAAGAAACAAGAAACACGAAACGAGAACGTTACCAAACGAGGTAGTTGTACAAATTCAACTTTTTTTAACAAATCTAATTAAATTAAAAAAAAAATTACAACTTTTTGGAATTTCAATTTTTACTTGAAGTAGTTGTACAAATTCAATTTTTACAAACTAAAAAAATAAATAACTATTAAACCTGATTAAATATTTGATTCTTTTGGTAGTAGATTTTTTTAGTTCTAAAATGGTGAAACATTTGAATTCAACTCGTAATTTCTTAATTTTTTATGTATACTTGTTGAACTATTACTTTTTTTATTTTTGAAACAAAAAAGACTTGTAGATATTTAGTTGAGAATAAACTAGTATTTTTTTTTTTTAATATCTTACCTAGATGTTTTTTTTCTTTTTTTTTTTTCTTTTTTTGTGGAGTTTGAAAGCATCGTCTAAAATTATCATAGAGTGACATAGGATTAATAAGATTTTTTTAAGAAAATCAAATAGTGAAGAGTTTAATTTATGGTAGTTTTTTTTCGTGACTGTTCAAACTTGAACACATCTCGACTAATGTCACAAGACATACCACATGATTTTACAATATTTGGATACCAAAAAAATTCATAAAAAAATAATTTATCGGTAGACAATTATAGAATGAATTCATCACCTTAAGTATTTCAAGACATTTTTTGATCATTAAGTCACTCTATGATGGTTGAGTTTAATCGGTGGTAGTCGCCAACTCAAAATTTAAATTTCTTATAATTTTTTTAACGTTCAATATTTTAGAGTCAAAGAGTATATCTAGTAACAAAAGTTGAGGTATACGTAAATTGATTCCGTATAAAAATAGTGTACTTTCCAAAATTTCTTATATTTTATTCTCGTGCTGTCATAACAACTATTTAGCCAACTTACCATCATTTGCTTGCATTTCGATCATGTTCAAAGTTCAATTTCAAATTTTATTAAAAACTAAAGTAGAGAAAAATAAATAAATTTCGCTCCAATATGAACTTAATGGTTAATTTATATGTTGTTTTTAAGAGAGCAATTTAGATCATATTGCACTGTTTTCGTCCTCAAACTGTAACTTCCCACCTGTATGGTTTTGTTTCTATTTTTTTTTAAATCTATTGTTTCGGTTATAAATTATCTAACGTATTTCAAAATTTAATATCTGACTCCAAATATGTGGGCTAGAACATTAGTTTTTTAATTGAATAATCATGATGCCCATTTTTATATTTTTGAAAACTTTTAAGGAGAGTATGATGAAATGGCTTTGTTTAGAATGAAAATAGAGGTAAAATTTGTGAGAAATATTGATGCCAATTTTTTTTTTATTTAAAATAAAATCAACAACAAATAAATATAATTTGTGGTACCAAATGGTGTTACATCAAATGATAGTGTTGGTTGATATAATTAAATTTATCACAACCCATCTGCTTAAGTTTTTGGATTGATTGATGATTTAAATTAACTCAACAT
The DNA here is from genome assembly GCA_037832685.1 of Sicyos baderoa. Taxonomy (NCBI): domain Eukaryota; kingdom Viridiplantae; phylum Streptophyta; class Magnoliopsida; order Cucurbitales; family Cucurbitaceae; genus Sicyos; species Sicyos baderoa. The sequence goes on along the minus strand of JBBMEF010031987.1, from coordinate 10,701 downwards.
GGTATCAGATCCAAATTATTTTCTCTCCAATTAAATTTTAAAGCTCACAAATGAACCAACTTAAACGATTAATCGATGATTTAACATAACTCAACAAGTAGAATCTCTTTACTCCTAGTAAAGATACTCTGCTTGTATTTATGAATAGCTTCTCAAAATTCCTAAAATATAACTATTTATCTTTTAGAACAATACTAAATCACGATTTAAGTTATATTTTAGGTCTGAATAGAAATTAGATGTGGCAAAGAAATTAGATCTGAATAGAAGGTGGCACAAGGAATCTTGTAGATTGTTTCCCATAAAAGAAAGAAATGGGTGTGAAAAGAAAGACTCTGGAAAGAACTCTAAAAAGAAATATATATGTTAGTTAATTTGTATGGTTGCACATTTTTGTCTTTTTGACTTTTTGTGCCTATCTATCTATATATATATATATATATATATGATTTTGAAAGCAATCAATTGACAAGATATTGATATTGTATACTGATTTGTGAAAGCTAGCTTAGTAATAATAATTCACATATGTTTCTTCTATAGAGCCGTAGGTTCGAACTTGATTGACTCTCAAATATTAGACGTTTACTAAAAAAGATTTAGAAAACAATCAGTCAATAAAATTATCTCTAAATTTATTTGATATTATATTAAAATTTATATGTACTCGAGATCGTTTACGTGTACTTCTAATATTTAAATAAGATACAATAATTAATTATACTTTTAAATTATCGACTGCGACAAATTCAAATTTGATCACTTTCCATACTTCACAAGCAGCAGCTAGTTCAAGACTTCATAAACAAGTCTCACAAATAATTTCATTACCCTCACAAGCAAGATCACGTCCCTCATTACGAGCTTGTACACATGCTTCTGGAACTATTCGGTTAGCTACAGCACCTGGTGCATAACCCCAAGGGTGCCCCAAAGTTCCTCCTCCGAATTGTAGTACAGAATCATCTCCAAAAGTTTTGGTTAGAGCAGGCAAATGCCAAACGTGAATATACCATCGGAAGCCACTAACAGACCACCTGGTAAAGAAACCCAATCTTGAGTGAAATATAGGGGCATCATCCCAAAAGAAACTAAGTAAATAAATAGTGATTTAGGAATTATTGAATCACCCTTTTACATTTTAAAAAATACTTATTTGTTGATAGTCTTCTATCAATCTCATCGTTTTTCTTCCATCGATTTTACTAATTGTTTTCAATTTTCTGAATTGATTAAAGGTTAAAAATGAGCGAATTGATCAAGATTATCGACCAAAGCGATTGAAGGCGGTCTTGCTTCTCTTAGGTAATTCGACAAATAGGTTGTGAGACTGGTAATTCGATCCAAGATGCACAATCCATTCCTAATTTTCTTGTTTGGGAGTAAGAGAATGATTCTTTGTTTGGTTCAGATTCGTTAGTGTCGTCAAAGTGATTAAAAACTATCAATGTACTGATTGAATCTATCAGTTGAAAACTAATTGAATCTATTAACTTAAAATTGATTGAATCTATCCGGAATGAAGCGAAGACATTTTGTCATTTTATCACTATCACCTCATTTTTATGATATATATGAAATATTTTCAAAATGATGCTATTATTGATATTGTTTGTTTGTTTTTTTGCTATACAAGTAAAATCCTCTTCCGTCAAAAAAAAAAAAAAAAAAAAGTAAAATCCTCGAGAAATAATGAAACTATCAAATATTTTATAATTCTTAACTTTTTTTAATTGTGAAATTGTAGATACAATGAAATAAATGTTTATACCATATCTCCAAATATCCTTAGGAAGTCATAACAAATATTATTTGTATTTTTTTTTATTGATAAGTATTGAAATAAAAAATGAAAAGTGTTGAAATTTGACGATCGTTGTCTTGTTTAATTCTTTGAGTTCAACTGAAAAAAGAATCAATTTTAAGTTAATTATTTCTCTAAGTGATAGAAATCAGTTTTTTTGGGAATAAAAATTAGGGGATTTTTCATGTATAAATAAATATGGGCTAAAAATTGTACAAAATTGAAAATAATTGCACATATACTAAAATTACGAGGGATTGAACTTAATCGAACTCAATCAATAACTAGTGATTGAACTCAATCAGTTGAGCTCAATCACTTAACAAACTGATTGAGTTAAATCACTAGTTACTGATTGAGTTCGATTGAGTTCAATCACTCAAAATTTTGGTATAAACGAATTTTTGATAAAAGCGTGCTATAATTCTAATAGAGGACCCTAAAATTGATATACATAACAAATTTCCTAAAAATTAATTATTTTCTTAAGTAATATAAGTCGATCATTTTTTATAAGTGAGAAAAATTATTGAATTCATTCGTTGAAAAATTATTAAAATATTTGTTTTAGTTTTTAAATTATTGAAGTCACTAATTAATGTCAATAAACTTCCTATCTTTTTTATTTGTTTGCATACTTAATTATTTTTAATTTTTTTTATTATAATTGCAAATGTCCCATTGAAATTCTATAAAATATTTCAAAATAATTTTAATACATTTCCATACTTTTAAAAAGAAATTGCTCACATCCATATATAAAGATATTGTCATAGTTTATTAAAAGAATTAAAGCTACAACAATCAATAATCTTGTATGATCAAATAACTAAAATATTACCGATCGAATCCTCCTACCAATATAGTTGTTACTTTTTTTTTTTGTTATTATTTTTGTAATGTCTTAGTTATGAATTAAAAGAAAAATGATTGAAAACTTTAATCGATCTGATTGAATCTACAACGACCTGAATAAAAAGGTATTAATTGAAAATTGATCGAAAGCTATTAATAGAAAATTGATTAAAGGCTATCACACCAATTTAATAATTTTTTTGAGTTCACTTAGGTTTGTTCTAAGAATGGCTAATTTTTGTCTCGTTCAACCAAACTTCTGAACTAAGAACAATATTATATATGGGTAAGGAACATGTTATAATAAAATAGACAACCTAGATTGAAGTATAACTTAATTACCTAAATTCAAATATAGTTTATTTCACTAGTAGAAAATCGAAAATCAATGACGGACTTAAAATTTGGGTTTTTAAAAACACGAAAAATTGATAGCGGTTTTTATAAATCTAAAAAACATAGTTCAAGTATAGTATCATGTTTTTTTTTTTTTTTTAAAAAAAAGAAAAATTGTTTGCATATTTACGGGCTACGTAAGAGATGAGTTTTAGAGAGGAAAAGAAAATATTAATGCAACCCGAACCTAACCCAACCTAACTCGAAAATATAAGATTGAGTTGTGTAACAAATTTGGACCGGTCAACAAATTGATCAATATGAAAATTTGGGTTAGTCCAAAAAAATCTCTGAACCCAATTAATCCAACTCAGATCATGTATATCCTTAGATGGCTTCTCGACAACCAAACTGATAGAGCTTCTCGACAATCTTTTGGTCGAGACCGCAGTCTTCAAAACCAAGGTTCAAAGAGAGCCCCTTTAAAAAAGCAAACACATTTCCAAACCCTAGAATTAACCTCCCAAAACTGAGGTTGAACCTAGACCTAGCCTCCCTAAACAAACCCTAAAAGCCCTAAGATAGCATCTATCTATGGAGTGTGTATTCATTGCCAATTAAATTCACCTATCTACAACTGCAAATGCATTTGCTTTGCCCTAAAACCCCTTTACAGCTCTGCCCCATAATTGCTCTCTGTCCACTCATTTATGCTCATGCTCAAATCTATCTTTCCACCTATAACATTTTGTAATAAAAACTGTTTTTTTTTTGTTTTTTAATATTCCATTCCCATCTTAATTAAAGAGTGAAACTCAAGTTTAAATTTCACAATTCATCATTGAGCAATATGCTACTTTAAAGTAAAAAAGTAGAAAGAAAAAAGAAACAATGTAATAATTGGATTAATAATACAAAATAATGACCTCTCCACCAAAAGCTTTTTAGTACCCTACATAATATGTTGCTACCTACCTACGTTTGCAATAATATTCAATTCGTGACTAATGATCATGATTCGATTCATGCAATAATCAAGTTACAATCATATTTAAATATTTCAAACACGCCAACAACAATATTAACCAATGTATTGCTCGTGATAATGAAAGAAAAATCTATATGTATTGCCTCATCAAGTGACACCCATGTGTAGAGATATATAAGAAAGAAATAAAATAGTAATGAATAAAGTGTTGCATTATGCCTTGAACACGCGATTAATTAGTCGGAGATCTCGGCCCGGTCAGCGAGTGGAGTTGCAGGGACAATGCCCCCGTTGCAAAAACGCATTTATGCATTCAATATTCTATTGTGTGAGTGCATTCTGATGCGCGAATGTAGTCTGTCTTTCTGCGTTGCACATTCGCATTTTGCATCCGCTAACTGCACTCCGCTTAGCATCCTGTTTCCGCAGCGCATTCTAATTTACATTTACGCAATCTGTAATATGGTTTAATGAGAGCGCATATATAAGATCGAATTAAATCCTAGCCGATTATGATGTTTATTTTGTAATTTTGTATTACGTCTTCTATGAATAAAATTGTTCTACTTCTCTGTTGTGGACTAGCTAACACAATGTTAGTGATCCACGCAAATTCTGTGTGTTGTTCTTTCTTCTTCTCTCGTGTTTCACATTTCTCTTTATCTTCGCATCAATTGTTGATTTGTCGTTTTCAGAACATAAGAGAAGACATGAAAGGATAATAATTGAAAGAGCGATGATATGTGATTAAAACCCGAAATCAAATTAGAATATGATGAGGAATTAGAAAAACATAAAAGATAAGAAAAGGCGAGGGGTCCCAATGTTATAATGGTGATGGTGGGTGAGGGATGTATTTAGATTAGAGGGGGGAGGGGGCCATATTGATATGTTGGGACTAATTTGCTTTTGTTTTTGTTTGTTTCTTTTTTTTCTTTATAATATATGTTCAAATTTGAAATTATTTTAATTTTTGTTTTGTTGTTCTTGGATTGCCATATTTTGAAGTGGATGGTGCTGTTTGTTTTGAATATTCTCTCCAGGTTTTATGCTCTTTGTGAAAAAACAAAACAAAACAAATGGATGTGATTGCACTTAGAACCCTACTTGCCACCCACGAATGGCCTTTTTATTTATATATTTATCCAACATAAATATTATTTTTATTTTAAATTTTTATTTGTTTGATCTCTAAACTTTAATAATTTTTTTTTATCAAATAAAGTCTCTAAACTTTTAATCTTAGATCTAAAGAGTGTTTGGTAGGTTCACAAGGTTTAAAAAAAAATGTTAAGTAAGCTGAAAACATTCAGATATGAATTTGAAACTTTAATGGCATGTTAATTTGGTAAGTTCTTAAACCTAGAGTAGAACAAAAAAATCTAAGGCTAATTACATTTTACGGTTCAAAGACCATATATAATACAAATCTTTTTTTTAGTACAAGTTGGGGAAGTAGAATTGCAATTACCGATTACAAGGATCCAACGGTGACGCTGGTTTACAAATCTAAAAGTACAACTGTTTAATAATTCATTTGATTATATATATATATATATATAGTTATATATAAAAATTCATTTGATTATATATATATATATATATATAGTTATTTATTTATATATTTATTTATTTCAGTTTTTGAAAATTAAACTTGTTTTTTCTCACCATTCACTTTAAAAAATATTTAAATTTTAAACTCATCATTTCATGAATAAAACTTTGTTTGAAAACTTTTTTTTTAGTTTTCGAAATATGAATTATTATGCAGTTATAATAAAATAAGAAAAATCAAGTCATGTGTATGCAAGTTGGCTCTACACCATTTTAATGTTAAAAAAAATGTGAAAAATTAAAGTTGAAAGTAGATTACTCCCCTGAATTGAATTAATAAAATTTCAATTTCTTAAACCTACCACTAAACTAGGAAAGAAATTGACTAAATAAAAAACAAATTTTTGGATCAAATATCTGCTAAGCTTATGCTAATTTGGGTGGGATCCACATCCACTTACATTTTTAAGTCTACGTTGTATTCTGATATCATATTAGATAATATGAAATTCTACCTCAAAATCAATTGACAATGAAAAGATAACTCATATTTCTTATAAAGACATAGAGAATTCTCACTTTTTCAATGTGCCACCAGATAAAAATCTTCCACAAGGGTTAGAATAAGTTCTCCCATTGTAAGATTTCATTATTTAATAGTGTACTCTAATACTTAAAATTGTTCCCTTACTCTTTTTTTTAGAAAAAGTCACAGGTATTTGAGTCTCATATTCTTTTTTTTTTTAAAAAGAAATTAATATATTGACATATGCAAGGAGTATACAACAAAGTTACAAGAACGCCCTCCAATTAATAATTATGGAAGTGGCAGTATAGTTTTTAAAAAGAGAAGATTTGTTACACCATTTGGCTGCACTAACAATAATATCATCTCATATTTCTATACCTGATTTTGCTTTGTATTTTTCGTTGAAAATGCGACCATTCCGCTCCAGCCAAATCCTCCAACAATAGCCACCTATCATACCTGCCATAAATCCATTTCTCTACTCATCAAGTTTCTGTGAGGGTAAATATGCCAAGAGTTGGCTTGTTGATCCCAAGCTTCAAAAACTCGTGCTCCTCCCACTACGAATTCGCCATTTCATTTTATCTAACACCATATTTGCCATTTGCATAATAGAGTTCCAAGGGTCCTTTTTGCTACACCATCGAGACCAATATTGCTTTCAACATCATATTTAGCATCAATATTGTTCCCTTACTCTTGTGCTTTGTAGGATTTCATTATTTAATAGTGTGTGTCCCGGCCCCGCAAGAACCCACACCGAACGGGACAATGAATCTCCATTTAGGCGGGAAATAGCTAGGGAATGGGTGTAGCGAATTTTTTCTCCGATGACTAAATGGGGACGGAGAATATGATCACCGTCTCCGTCCCTGCCCCACTCCCCCGCCGTGCCCAAAGTTTATTTACTTATTTTTAATATATATGTTGCATTATGTCTTGAACGAGTCTTTTATCCTACGATGAGTAGTCGGGGATTCGGGGACAGCGCCCCCGTGACAAATTTTGTAATTATGCATTATGTAATTAAGTTTTAATTAGAGCACATATATAAGCTCAATTAAAACCCTAGCCGTTTTTTGTATATGACTTTTGTCTCTGTAATTCGCCTCTCTGAATAAAACTGGTTCTCCCTCTCCGCCCGTGGACTAGCCAACACAACGTTGGTGAACCACGTAAATCTGTGTGTTTTTTCTGCTTTTTTCTTCTCTTTACGTTTATTTATCTTCGATTGTCGATTGTTTTGGTTTCTGTTTCATAACAATATAATATATATCTTTAATTTTAATTTAATATATGTATTTATATGTACGGTAATTTGTTTTGAAAGTATACCAAGTTTGTAATATTTTGACTTTGGTGGTTGTTGAAAATTAATTTATTTTGGCTTGAGCATAGCAGACCGGAGGTTGAAGAGATCGAAGATGGAAGATAAGTTTTAGTAGTTGACTTTGGAGGTTATTGAAAATTTATTTGTTAAGGTAAATTGATATTATGTTTATAAATCTCTTTATAAAAAAATATTTTAAATATAGGTAGGGCAGGATAAAAAAAAAGTGAAAAAATTATAAATTATAAAAAAAAATTGAACAAGAAATCCGATCCCAACTAATTTCTCGCGAGAAATCTCTACACTGCGGGAACGGAGATAGAGAAGGCATTTGTCCCGTTTCGTGGACATCTCAAGTCATATTAGAATATAGCCCCTTCGTAGAAATTAGTTGCTGACAAATAATAAAACAATGAATTATATCATTATCTTGACTTGTTCTATACTAGTTTGGTGTCATGAATCGGTGGATTTTTTTTTTGTTACAAAATTAAATTAAATTAAAAATTAAATTTGAACAATGAATAATATTTTAATCAAGTTTCTAATTCATCCACTAAATTTGTAAGAAATAGTTGAAATTTCATTTGTGACGTTAAAAGAATTTTTCCTCTTTAAATTTTCACTAATTCATAAACTATTATGTCATGAAAGTGTATCATGAACAAAATTTTAACATCGGGAATATTTGAGGGAATCAAATGAAAAATTTCAATACATAACGGATGAAGTAGAAAAATTAGGGACTATATGATAAACTTATATATATTTCATTCTAATATTTTGATGTAATATTTGACTTGAATACATGGAAGTAGAAAAAAAAAAAAAAATCGTTTTTTAGATACCCTTCTTTTAATGAGGTGTTGTCACGGTAGTGCTGAGTGATGAAGGTGACTCGTCGATGCATGCATGGGCTTTACGTCAGTTGCTTTAAATAGATTTTTGTTAAATGAATCAGCGGTGAATTTTGTAAATATTGGGATACAAACTGTGCCCCCCGACAACTACAAATATGTTTGATAAGAAATCAATCACGAAGAAGATAAAACATGATAGAGTAAATCGAGGAAGAGATAAGATATATAGTGGTTTGAAAATATCTTTAATTTATTGTCGAACCTAAGAGTCAATTTCCATTACTTACATAAACAAATTGGAGGAAAAGGAAGAAGAATATTCAAAATCCTAAACCTCACACCAAACGCACTATATCTTTGATGTCTCTTTCAAAGAAAAACTCACCAATAAGAATGCTTAAATAAGGTGTTACAAATTAAGTTACAATAACCTTAATTCACAAGGCTCAAATAGGAATACAAAATTACTTCAAGGTAACAATATCTTACCTATGATAAAAAAGATTAAATACACAAAATATCCTAAGTTCAATATGAGTTACAAACCAACAACAAATTTAAGAGGTATTTGTAAGCCACTTTCATTTTAATGTTAAAGTCAATATCGAGTTTGTAAACATATAATTTCTTATGGGCTTAGTTGTTAGGAACTCTGCCCTTTATTGATGGCTACACTTGATGCATTGACCCATTGCCTAATGATTATGCAATATCATCACCTAAGCTCAATTGACCACTTGGACTACGGTGACCTTAATTTGTTACGACATGATTTCGTTACAGTGTATTATTGTACTGTGCGGTGTACCAAGACTCTATTTAGTCTTGTTTGTTTGTCTTTCTCTTCAACTACTTTTGTATCTTTGTGTAGTTAGTAATGTTTACTCTAAATCTTGGTTGCCTAAGTAAGTAAGGCAACTATAGCTAGTTTAAATTCTTCTCTAAATAACAACCACCTCTTTGTAATCGATATTCAATAACATACGAGAAGATTCTGTTGTGATTGTTTGCATTGAATAGAGCATGGTTACAGCTAAAAGAGATTGAAAATGATAATAATAATAATGAGAAAGAACAAAAAGAACGATAGCAAACAACCTCTCTTATAATGAGAAACTCTCTCTATTTTTATCTCACGTGCATCCTCACTCACTTAGATATGAGATGTCTTGAAAGATTTGAGATGGTTTTCCGACAAATAACATTGTCTATTTGTAGTGCACATAAACTTTGCCTTGAAGTAAATTTTACGGTCATAAATTGGCCACATCTTGCATTGGTGATAAAGTAAATCATGTGGTCTCAATTTTGCCACAATTTTACTTTGGACAATGTGCATGGTTTAGATTATTCTTTACCAATCTTAGACAAATGATGTTCTAGAGTTCTCTTCACCAATTATCTTAGACAAATGATGTTCTAGTATTCTCTTCACCAATCTACAATTTTTGTGTTTTTTTTTTTTTTTTTTTTCCTTTCACACCCTTATTCTTTACTATTTTTCATTACACATGTATTCTTTGCTTTCCAAATTCTAAATTGACTTGTTTATTATGAACTTTGACTAATTTTAAAATAGTAAATCTTGGGAAAGGCTTAAACTTGTTAATTTTTCATTTTGCCCATGTACAAAGTATCAAATCCTAACAAAATTGGGATAAATGTGAAAAATATTTACAATTCAAATTTTAGAGAATATTTAACAAATTTTGTTCTTATATAATTTCTAACCTAAATTTAAATACAATTTGAAAGAGGGCTCGGAAGGAGAGGAAGGTGAACATTTGTTACACAAAGTCTTTTATCCTTTATTATGAATTTTATATCCTCGCGGATTATTCATATACTCTAAAGCTCTCTTTCCAAATAAACATATATTGGTATATGAAGGAAGTCTTTACTCTTAAAAAGAAATGTAAATAACGTAGTCGGATCATACAAAAGAATATTAATCGAATCCAATTTTTAAATATCGGTCAATATCCTAAGACTGGGAGCATTACAGACAAAAAAAAAAAAAAAGTGTGAGTATATTAACATTTGCTAGTGATCATATATAATTATAAAAAATAATTATGTATGCAACGATCCGACTTTCTAAAATACCCTAATGAGGTGTTATGCGCGCATGTGCATTTTTAAAATGTTCAAAATAAACTAAATGAAGACATACGATTTTCAACAAAACCTTATAAAAGTCATGAAAACATAATTGAAGTTCGAAAACGTATAAAACAAGGTTCGGGATCCCGATAGTTCACGTAACGACCCGCGTTTCCGGTTCGTTAATTAGGCTTGTATTTCTTAGTTAATTGAATTTCGATTTAATAAAATTAAGGACAATTTAATTATGTTTTAAATTGTTTACCAATTTGTCTTGGAAGAGGTTTGAACCTTGGCCTTGGGAGTGGCCAAGGAATTGGGTAATCTTGAGATTTAAAATGC
>JBBMEF010031976.1:0-15674 GCA_037832685.1 Sicyos baderoa | reverse complement strand
AGGCACCCTAGCTACTAACATGCTTTCAGTCAAATATCACAAGTAAACAAATATCAATAATGAGAGCAGGGTCCACAGAACCCCAGTAAGAAATCCTTACATGGTACTGGCGAACTACAAAACACACAAATAACGAACAGCGAGTCACCAAAAAACTAATAGTAAGAACAGCAAATAAATATCACTAAGTATACTAAGAACAGCCTCTAGAAGGCTCGTCAGCAGCGAAACGAAAGGAAGGTAACAGCGAATCGTTACCGAAGCGAAGACGAACAGGGCAGCGGTCGCTCGCGGTTGTTCGCGTGAACGAAGACAGCGAACAGCGAATCAGCAACAGCGAGCAACGAACAGGAATGGAAACGAACTGACGAGCTTGCGGCTCGGGTTCGTTGAAGCGAAGGCTCCTAGGCGAAAGAGGGCTGCTTCATGCGTCGAACCGAGCTAACGAGCTTGCTGGGGCGCGCTTGGCTGCTACGAACGAACGGCGAAACGAACCAAAGAATCTTAACCGAAACTGTATCTCGTGAAGAGTAACGACCGACGGCAGGGAACTTATCGTCAAAATACTTAAACGAAACCGCTGAAGCGAAAGGGACTAACGAACGGAAACAAAGAATACCTTGGAAGACGACGGAAGGAGCAACACCCGAAACGAAGACCTTCTGGACCGCAGAGACGCGAGCGACAACACCTTATGTGACAATGATGAACGGAGGAACCCAAGAACCACAACTCCCTCGACAGCAGCTAACCAAACACGACAAGCATACTCAAAACATTACCAACGAAGTCTCGGATGCAGCAGACTAAGACGAAAACGAGAAAGCAAGAAGAAGGGAACCTATTGAGCTTGTCGACGACAAACCAGAAGCAGCACAAACGACGAAGGTGGCTGGAACGTGCGGTGGCGAGCAGAAGTCTCTCGGTAGTAGCTAAACATCAACGAAGACCTCCAAACTTAATCAAACAGCCCTTCAATCGAAGAAGACAAAATCCACAACAAAGGAAGGAGAAGAACTTACCGAACTGTCGACGACGAACCACGGCGCAATCCCACAGCGACGACGAGATGGAGACGAGCTTCGACTGGCGGCGGCGAGCTTAGGGTTTCTCCTTGGGATTTGTGCAAATGATTTTAACCTAACCTCCAAGCTTATAAACCAATTAACTCCTTTATTTAATTAATTAAAATATATTTAATTAATCCACCCCAAGGGCCTAGGTTCAAATCCCAACTAGAGCACTTTTAAATCTTCTCTTTAGTTTAGCTTCCCAACCCTTGGCCTCTCCCAAGACCAAGGTTCGAAACCAACTTGAGTCACTTAAATAAATTCAATTTCTCTCTAATTAAAACAATCAATGTCAAACCTTCCAATTAATTCACAAATAACCACAAATGCTGATTTAGAAAACCGGGCTGTTACAGGACACGTGTCAAGTTATTTATTAACTCCATTTTATTCTGCATGAACAATTTAAATAAATGTTTGTATCAATTCATAAAGTTATTTATTTTATTTTATTTTGAATTATCCTGGCCAGGAGAATGTTTTACTATTTTACCCTTATGGAACATTCAGATGGTTTTAATAAAGAGCATGTTGATTTTAAAATATATGAGTCTTGTTGAGTTTTTTAATCATGCATGCTAGTAAAGTCTTACTAAAATATGTTATTTTATTCGGGTCTTTACATGAATGCTCATGTTTTAAATACTCGTTTGAACTCTGAGTTAATAGTTTAAAGATTTCTAAGAATGGTTTACATTACATGTAGACAGGGTACGGAGCCCTTAGGTTTTTATGGATGAACATCTCTCTGGATTCTTTTGATTTGATCTGAATAAAAGACTTGTTTATGTTTTAAAATTCTCTGGCCAGGTAGGCTTTATAAATGTATTTGTCTGGAACAGGTGGCTTGGAAACAGGGACAGGTTCCTATCTAGATTTGTATGTCTTAATTCCTTGTTTTAAATTTTTAGCATGAATCTTTATTCCGCTTTAAGCCATACATGTAGTAAAGGCCTAAGTCTATGACTGTTATTCTAGTCGGGTCTTTACAGCCTGAAATGACGATCTAAAATCTCGGGCCGTTACAATTTATGTGGCTATATAAAAGGCTCAGGGTGTAAAGGGAAATGTGTGATTTTTTCTTCCAGTTGATTAAGCTCTCAAATAAAATTTGATCTCTCTGTTCAACAGTTGATTAGGCAAATTGTTGAACCACTTAAATTGGCTTGTTCTTTCTCTTTTCTCTTTAGATTCATAATCGCTTCATCTCTTTTCATTTTTCCTCTTTCTCTCTCGAATGGTTCTTCTCAAATTGGTTGTGCGCTACACGCTCTGAGCTCGATTTTGCTTTACAGGGTATTTCAGTGAAACAGCTCTAAATCAACCACGATGAGTCAACACCCTTGCTTAATATTACCCCACCTTTAAATGTCATGACTGAATAATTTTGCTTTAAGAAATGACTGTCATAAAAACATACTGATTGAAATGAATACTTGAAAATGTATAAGATGTTGAAAGTATTTACATTGACAGTACTTGTAATATTGGACTGAATCTTATTAGTTGGTGGAAAATAATATGAATGAGAATAAGAAGCAATGATATGGGCAGATTGGTTGAAACTACAAGGAAAATAAATGAGAAATAAAACAATCTTGTTGTGTTCCAAGTCAGCCAAATCTAAATGTAAAAGCTCTAGTCGTCTGAAGGCCATATCACAGTCTCCATTAGTCGCTCTCGCATAACCTCCAAGTTCTCATCAGATATCTCTTTGTATATTTCAGCATGATCACATTTCTAAAATAACAAAAAATCACAATCAACAATGGTTCCAAACTAAGAATTTGTCTTCAAAATACAATGTTTGTTCTTACCTTAACCCATTTGTTATAGAGATGAAGCCTTGTTATCATCACCCTCTCAGCCAAATCCTGCTTCTCCTGTTAAACACATTCACACCCAATATCTTAATTATTTGCATAACTTCCACCTAATTCGAATAGCCTTTTGATCCACGATATTATGTCTTAATCAGTTGTGTTATGCTTAGATTGACCACTTCTTAGGCTGTTGGAAGATAGATCGAAAAAGTCTAGAGATTTCGGCTCTACCTTTACGAGGGTGCGGATGAAACGCTTCCCATCCCCTGGCTTGTGACTAACAGCAAAACTGTTGGTATAGATAAATTAATGAAATTCGAGATTAGTTTAGGAAATGGAATATGTTATGGAAATTGTGTGTTAACTTGATAAAAACTGAAGTGATCAAACGCTTCACTTACTCATAAAACCATCTGTATTGGGTAGGGTTCATCTCATAAAGCTGATTTAGAACTGTCTTCACAGCCTTGTATGTGAAATAATTCTGTATTTGCTGCAAGTAGGAAAGCTTCCAGTAAGCTTACAATATACATTCTGTAGAAATACTCAACTTGGGAGGCTCAAAAAAACAAGTTCTCTTGTTTTTTTTCTTCTTTTTCCTTTTTTTTTTTTTTTTTTTTTTTTTGTATATCTGTCAATGTCCTAGTCAACTTACTTGACTATTTCTTTTTTTTTTTTGCTTCTACATTTTATTTATATGTCATCATTGAATACTACACAATTTATTTAAATATAAACAAATAATATTATAAAATAATAATAATAATAATGAGGAGTTTGTTTTCCATATTTAAGGAAGATTTTGATTGAGAATTTACTAATTTCTTCTTGAAGAACTACATCCAAATAAGTTTTTGTAACTACTCAAAATAAATCTTCATTTTTACTATTAAAAATAACTCCTCATTTCTAATCATTTATTTATAACTACTCAATATGACTTCTCATTTCAAACCACTCATTTCTAATCAATTAAAATGACTCATTTTTAATCATTCTTTTTTTAACTATTCAAAATAACTACTTATTTTAAATTTACATCCATACAATGTTTTCAATCTACAAAAAAAACTACATCCAAACGAATGTTTGGCTACAACTTTCAATTTTTAACTATTCAAAATAGCTCCTTAAAATAACTTATCAAATTAACTCATCAAATTAACTCTTCATTCATTACAAATACCTCTAAATAGCATAATATAGGTAAATAGTAGGACACCTTAAAAATAAATAAACAAATAGGTTTAGTTTTTTCCATTGAGATAATCTATCTGACCCTACATAATTATGAGATAAATTACTATCATCATTTAAATTCATAACTTTTTTATCCTCTAAAGCTCTATCGATGATTTTTAATAATTCGCCTGACTTTATTTATGAAAATGTAGAATTCAATTTCCTAGAACACCACTCAACATTCAGTAAGCAGAAAAAGAGACCAGCATTTTAAAACGATGATCAAAAACTGAAAATCAAAAGATCTCTAGTTCTAATCACCAATTGTGGTTACGTTGAAGTAAAAATAAAAAATGAAATGAAGAGATTTTGCATTGAAGAAAGTCATAATATTAAATTGGTACCGTTTTGACATCATCAAAACTGTCCTCATACTGCCCAGCAAATTCATTAGAAATAACAAGCCTGCCATTCCTCCGTCGGTGTCGCCGAATCCGGCAGCCACCACGGACGGAGGGCCGCCACTGGCCACCGGGATTCATGAACGAACTACTCAAATCCAAATGATTGTTAGCCATACAATTCCTTCTCGAAACCGAATCGCCACCACTTCTGAGACTGATATTGGCAACCGGCAAGTCCGCCACCGCCGCACCGGCAACGAACAAAGCTCCCACCATCCTGGGAAAGAATATTGGAAGAACACAAAAAAGCTTCGGAGAACCAAGATTTTAGGAGGCTTAATTAATGTAATAAAGAAATTGAAGGGTGCCCAATTGGAATATAAAGGCGAAGAAGAAACGGGGGCAATTGGGTCAAAGATTCACCTACCGTGAGAAATTGGAACTTTGAGAAATTCAATTTGGAATTGTACAAGAAACGTTTTTTAGATTTTGGAGGGACGTGTGCTCGTGATTTTGTTAATTACTTTTCAAGCCAACTGCCAACGTAAACCAGTCATTTTTTTTAAGGTCCTAAATCATCCATGCAATAATCCCAATGCTCAAATCAAACTTGGTTTTTTTTTTTTTTTGAGAAATTGGGGGTGGATATTCACTTTCAAAACTTATTTACAAAACTATCTAAATTTAAAAATAATTATAAATTTATTTTTTTATTTTAAATATACAAAATTATTTTTAATAAATGGCAAACCTACCCTCACGAATTTATGATGAGATTATTTTTTTAAATATTGTAGTAAATTAATTGCAACCTATTGACTATCCATTTTAATTAATAGTTTTTATTTATAAAATTTATTTAATATGGAAAAAATGAAACTTTCATATACATACCAATTCAAATATGTTTTTCTTCCATTATTATTAGAGTAACTCTCACCTTATCTTTAGTTATTATGATCTTCTTTTCCATCCATTTTCATTTTTCATAATAATAACCATCAAACTCCCAGTTTATCTATTTTACTTAAAAATTCCTTCATTTAGTACTCACATTTGTTTTTTCTTTTATTTATTTGCATCAAGTATTCAAGCTTTTATTTATTTGCATCAAGTATTCAAGTTAGTGTTTTTATTTCCAGTTGACAAACAACCTATTTAAACCATTTACGTGTAATTATTTTTGTGATCTTCGCCCAAAAAAATTAAAAAGGTACCAATTATTGCGAAACCCTAATTCAAAAATCGAAACTCTAAGTTTCTTATATCACGATATTGTAATATTGTATTATATGATATTGTAATATTGTATTATATAATATAATATAATATATCGTATTATAAAATACCATTTATTGTATTATATAATACCCTATAGTGTATTACTATGTTCTCTAAAAGATCTAATATGTATTATAATCTATTATAACACAATACGATTATTATAATGTGGCTTTGTATTATAATGCTAAATGTATTATGAAAAGTACTTAATTAATATCTTGTGACACAAACTATTGATACTATAATAATATTAATATTGAATGACAATAGTGCATACTATAATATTATAATACAAGTAATAATACCAAAACGTAGGCTATTATACTTACATTGTCAATTTCTTAAAAAAAAATATCATTGTATTATGATAAATACTTGATAATACTCTATATAATTATTATTGGAGTGCTCAATTGGTCAAAGATGTTCTTGTGGTACATACATAAGATGGTGGGTTTTCAATCCATGATTGTCACCTACCTAGAAATTAATTTCCTACAGGACAATCATAAATATCAAAAAAAAAAAAGATAATACTCTATATTAAATACCTTTTATGATATTGTATTACGACCCTATTAGGTAAATTAATTATATTATAAAATATTAATATTGTATTATAACATCATATTAATACAACTCATACTTTACAATTTACATTGTATATGGGTAGAACTGAAATTCTTGTTAGTTTGCATGTCACGAATAGGTAGGTATTTGATAACTCTCAAGAATTGAGAGTTAAAGTAAGAAAAATAGTCACAAAGGCAATAGAGATTGACTAATAACTAAGACAAACTATGTTGCTAACACCTATAATTTCGCTTATAACGAACTTCTTATAATTTTCTGAGTAAGAAGCTTTCTAGGGTGTTTACTATAACGAATAGCATAAAACATAGACAAAGAAGAATATTTAAAAGAATTTGATACTTGCTATTTCGTTTGCAGCGAAATTATGTTCGTCGGTGAAAGTAAGAGCGAAGTCTTGGCGACGCGAAGAATGAAACAGCCCCGTGTCTTTGAAGAACAATAAAGTCCACAACTTCAACTCCGCTAAATTGATCACAGCGAAGTTAATCATGACAAAGATTGCAATGAAAATATCTTTGCCAGAAACACGTGGCACTCATCTGATTAGCGTTTACTCAATCTCAGCCGTTCGTTGAAGACAATTCTCAACCTTAGACACAGAAGAACGTGGAGCATAAATCGGAAGCCAATCGTGGGAAGTCTCCGACCAAATGACTGTAAAAGGAGAAGATTTGTATATTTTTAGGTTGTTGATTATTTTGAGAGAGAAAATAGAATTGTCGAAACTCTTGAAGTACACCAGTTAAAGTTTTCTTAAGTTTTTTCTACGCTTTTTCACTTCGTTTTTCTTTGCTATTTGACATTGTAGCATACACATTTCCGAAATTCCAATCAGCATTTAATTCAGAAGATTTATTCAGGCTTTCTCTTTTATTTCTCGGTTAATTCACTTTGTGTTTACATTTCTTCGTTTCTCTGTTGTTGCGTACTTTTACTCATGCTTATTGACATTTCTTTTATCATCATGTTTATTTCCTGCATCACGAGTAGCTAAATCCCATAGTTAGAGGGTTTAAGGAAAGTAGGAAGTTCGTAAGAACGCAATGGCAACGAATTAGATGCATGACTTAGGGTGTGTTTTTTCGCTTATGACGTTGAGAAACCAGTAAGCATTTTCACTTGACTTCGAGAGGAGCCAAGCGACGAACCCTCGTTAACATCATCGAAATCGTAGGTTATAATGAACCCGCAGAAATAAGGTTCGCCTAGGAGCATATCTTACACCTGTAAAGTCAAGTTCGAGAGAATTGACTAAGTACTCGAGAGAGTGTCGTTGAGAACTTGAGAAAGTTCGAGAATTGGATATGTAGTTCGTGCCTTTCGCTCACAGCGAATTTCCAAACCCCTTAGTTCCTCTAGCGTCTTTTAGCGAGCAATTTACAATTCTAGCTTAGACAACACCAACAACATTCACAACACACTAGTTACATTTTCTTGACCCTAGTATGAGACACATATTTTCGCACCTAACGAAGTTCCCTGTGGATTCGACTTGGACTTACAATAATTAAACTTGCTACACGAACGTGTATACTTGCACGCTTTGTTAATAGTTTCACACGAAGTGCATTACATTAACTTCGTCAACGACGAAGTTTGTTCATAAACCATATAAACAACCCATTCATCAAGATAACCTTATTCGTTTCGTTGTGTGATTACTATTTTTACAACAGTATGCAATAGTGTATTAGTATAAAATTAAGATAATACACAACATAATGACATTTGTGTAATTAAATTGATCTTAAACTTAAGAGTTTCTTTTTAAACAAAATTGAGAGCCATTTTTGCAAAATTGAACTTCCCAATTTAGAAGGTAGATGAAATCAGGTTGATAGACATCAATTTCTTTTTTTCCCTTTTTTAATACGATACTTTTTTTCCTTATTTTGTTATATTTTATAAAATCTGTACAAAATCAGTATAACTAGGGATAAATTGGTAATCAACAAATTAATCAATTTTTTATTTTATAAATGGTTGAATTTCTATGAAATTAATTTGAAACCTGACTAGTTTTGTAATTAGTTTGCCTACTTTGGCTAGTACTGGAAAGCCTCTTCTTTTTTTGTATTGGAGTTTTAAATTTTGCTAGTCTGTTTTTACTATTGTTGCAATTTTCTTAGCTGTGTGAAATTGGACCGATGATTTTTTTAGTTCAATAGTTGTATGTTTTGCCTTTTGAAGTATTCCATAGTTGTAGCTTAAGATGAGAAGTTGACGGTGTTTTATCCTTTAAATTATGATTAGTTGGTTATTTTCTTTTTGGAATGTGTATTTTTACTTAATAAAACATATATGAATAGATGATTTAAACTTTCGACCGAAGTAGATATCTAAAATGTAAAACAACACTATTATTAGTCATTTAGCAACACTTATTTTTTATAGTTTAATTTTCTAGAAGAAACCACAAACTTTACAAAGAGAGTACCCACAAACTTATTCATTGACGGTCACATATCATATAGTAATATATGAAGGGAATATATGAATATATTATCTTTAATATTATGATTTAAATAGATGAATTAAGTTTTCCTCAAAAAAAAAAAAAATTAATTAAGTTTAAGTTGACTCGCCTGACTATATCTTAAATTAGGTAGAATTAAAGAACTGTATAAAAAAAAAGGAGTAGAGCGTACATTTATAATGATTTGAGAAGATAACTGTTAGAGAAATTCACATCATAATATTAAATAAATGAAAATTGGAGAGAAAATGATCACGTCTCAATGCTGATTTTGCTTAAGCGAAACTATTCTTTGATCTAGCTAAAGTGTGTGAATCTTTAAGGTTGTGCAAGTATACACAGTCCTTGTTGTAGCAAGTTTTAATGTAAGTAAAATCATCTCCACATGGATTAGTGTTAAACTTATGCTCAAGCAAAATTAAGAGAGTTGGGTGACGAATGATTTGTAATTGAATTGCGACTAAACTAAGTGATATAAATGTAAAATGACTATTGGAAGGGGAATAGGGCTTTTCGGATAGTTTCGCTTAGGCGAAACTTCACAGGCTAAGAGCGCATTGCTTGTTTCTATTTGGCTCTCTCGAGCTCTAGAAGTGGTTCTCTTGAACTCCTGGTTTGGTTCTCTCGAACTCAAACTCACTAACTGAGCAAATAACACTTGGCGAATCTTATCTCTAAGCATTCATTTTACATGTAAGCACATAACTTAGCAAAACATAGGGTAATAACATGCAAGTTCTTTCTATCTCATACGCTTCTCTCGAAGGCGAAATAAAACTAACACAACATGCATAATGGAGCAAAACTATGGCGGACAACTAGAAATGCGGGAAAACTATGAACTACGGCTAAAACGAAGGAAATGGTGGTCGAAAAGTTATAACGGAGCAAAACTACAGCGGACGATCCTCTCGGACGCGACAAGCTCAAATGAAGGGGAAAAGCTCCTTTTATAGTCGAGCTTCAAACGACATCCTCTGAGCGCGTGAGAGTTTGTCTCTTGGGGACCACTGACACCTTTTGCTCGCACGAACCATTGTCGCCTTTGAACCACTGACACTTCTGCTCCACGATCGTCTCTGCAAAAGATGTCCAAGTTGGGACCACTTCTCTTGTTAAGATAAGTTTCGTTTAGGCGAAACTTTGTCAAGGTGTAAACTTTGTTGAGCTTTAGTTCGTTGGTCTCTGGTTCGTTTGGCTTCGTTGAAACTAAGAGCTAAGATTCGCTTCGTTATGATGACAAGGTTCGCTTGGGCGAACTTCCCTTCTTGCTTGAACTTTGTTTTGCTACATCAAGTTCGTTGTAGACAACTTAAAGAAACATCAACTCTTTCAACACAATGTAATTCCACACAATCAAGCACTTTTGCTACAACCAAACTTCTAAAATGCATATGTTCGTTCAATGGGTGGTTCGCGGTTAGCGAACTTTTAATCCTATTGCGAATTAATAATGCAAGTGTACACTATCGTTGAAGCAAGTTTTAAAGTAAGTAAAAATTCATCTCCACAGGGGTAACGAAATTTGTTGAAAATTTTGTTGGAAAGGAAATAATTTCGCTAAGGCGAAATAAAAGAAAAACTCTATTGACAAAATACTTAAGATGCAATGAATAATAAACTAACTCTAATCAAATTAAAGGCATCAGAAGGAGGCTAAGTCGTTTTGGAGAGTTTCGCTAAAGCGAAATATGATGCTAATAAGCGAACAACTGATGATTTTTCTTCTCTTTTGGCTTTCTCAAGCTCTAGAAGTTGGCTCTCTCGAGCTCCTAGTTTGGTTCTCTCGAACTCAAACAACAACTAAACCAAGCGATCGGCGTTAATCGAACCTTATCTCTAAGTGTTCTTACGTTGGCTCTCTCGAGCTTTTAGTTCGGTTCTCTCGAACTCAAACAACAAACAAACTAAGCAAACAACATTAGGTGAACCTTATCCCTAAGTGTTTTTTTTTTCCAAATGCAAGTAAACTTAGCGAAACCTAATTACGACATGCAAGTTTTCTCTATTCATTTTCTCTCGAAAGTGAAATATAGTTCATACAAATAGTTAGCTAGACAAATGTATTTCAAGTTAGCACATGCATAATTATTTTACATCTTGCTACCACTTCGCTTAAGCGAACTACTCCTACTTATTTCCTTCCGCTTATAAACTTAGCTACACATAATGATAAATAGATTGAAAGCAAAGTAAAAAGAAAAGTTCATCTTTAATTAATAACAATGTATGTTCATAAAACAAAGCTAAAACAACAATGAAAGAAAATGCGAATAAAAAGAAGCAAAGTTAAGAAGAAGCCTGGTTGAAGTCACTAAAACAATGTCTCTGAATCCAGCTTCAGCTATACTTTGCAACCTTCGCTAACTACTTCGCTAGAGCGAACTATCTACCTTAGACAAAATAAAATGACAATAATTTTGGTCGGAAGAAGACTTTAACAAAGTGATCTCTCCAGAAAAAGGAAGATTGGGAGATTGTTTTCAGAATGATAAAAGGCTGCTATTTATATTGTTTCGGCCAAGGCTCTACTCCACGATCTCATGCCCCCGTCTTTTGCTCCACGATCTCACGTGCAATGGTTGAGATTGAAAAGGCATTTCTCGGATCTTTGACACGCGTCTTTTAGCTATTTTTTCGAGAGGACATTTCGCAGGATTTGAGTTCGCTGAAGCGAACTCGCTAGCAACTTTACACTTAGCTCCACAAGGCTTTTCGTTAGCTTGCACGTCTCGTGGTTCTGATGCGATCTGGTTTGGATGGTTGACGTGTGTATCTGTCTGATGGTTGATCTTCAGGTTCGCTTTCGCTTGATTGAAGACTAGCGAATAATATCTTGCAAAACTTAGCAAACGTTAAATAGCTCTAACTTAGTAAATTGGCCAGAAAAATAAACCGTTTCCTTACTCAGAAAACTATAAGGTTGTGGTTTTTCGCTTTCGCTAACTATATCTGGTGAACTTTAACTATTTGTCATGATATTTTCTATCTTTTTATCTATAATTCGCTCATATAACATGTTGCGAATGCGAGTTATCAACATCCTACTCAGAAAATCATAGGATCTATTGCTTAAGCGAAATATTGTTATAAATGAGCGAGAGTTCATATTAATTCCATTAGATATTAGCAAATTCATATCAAATTATATTCTCTTTTCCTACTTTAACTCTCAATTTCGGGAGTTATCAATAACCAAAATGGAAAAAAAAAGATAAAAAAAGTGAAAATTTATGTAGAGCAAAAAAACAATATCAATATACATATTTAATAAAAAATTGACGATAGTCTTCGATCAATTTGTCTAACCGTTTTACTTTGTTTTTTTAAAAAAAAAGTAATTTGGCTAATAGTTTCTATCAATTTGTTGATAGCACCAATTAGAAGCAAAATTAGAAAGGTATAAAAAGAATAAATTTGTATGCCATTGGTGGGCACCCACAAGCTAAATGTAGAGAGTTGGGTTTCAGTGAATCTAGAATATTGGGGGTGGACGGTTATTAGCGTGGAATCTGGCGAATTCGTAGCCACGGCAGAGTGGGAATGGTATCCGGACGATTCTGAATTTGACACGGTTCATTGAGCTCATTTTCTTCATACCACTCGCACTTTCATGCGTGAATCATTCCTATTCTATTTTGAGAAAAACTTGTACTACCACTTTATTAATGTCATACAAAAATAAATTATTCAAATAAAATAATATTAAAATAAAAAATAAAAAGAAATCGTGTGGCACCAATAATGACACATACAAAAAATGTAGGTATCATATATATGGATAAGTAGACAAATTTTTGTCTTTTATTTTTTGGTAAATAAATAAAGGATGGTTGATACTCGCGCGATCACAAATTCGTGAGTATTGTGAACGAATGAATATTCTGTAAGAACGAATCGAATCGTAGTCAATAATCTCAACGTGGAAAGTGGAATGAATGGGAAGTCGCGTGAATTTCATTCGTCTCCCACGTGGCAGGCTAAGCACTGTCCACGCGACGTCCCAAAATATGGGCCATTCGCAATCACACTCAGCCCACTACTACGCCACCACTAGGCCCATTTCCATCTTCCCCTTTAATTCCTATCTAAAATGCCTTCTTACAATTTCACCTACATTCTTTTTACTGCAATACAACTATTTTTCCAAAATAACTAACCAAAGTAATAAATTAGATCAATTTGGCTTAGTTTCACAATTTTCTTAATTTATAATGCTATGCCTAAAATTAAATTGTTAATATATAGGGACTAAATTAAAGTTAAGAATCTAAATCATTCCTTATTAGCTATTACTTACTCTAGTCGAAAATTTAAGTGGGTTGTAACTTTTAATAAACTTATTATCAAGCATGATTAAAAAAAAAATTATACATAAACCTACCCCACACACTAATTATAAATATAAATAAATTTTAAAAAATAAGTGCGGGAGCAACTTTTATGCTCTATTTTATTATTATTTTTTTTTTTTTGCAATGTACATATCTTAAGAGAATTATTATTAGTCAGTTAATCAACTCATTCATAGTTCAACTGGTATCAATGCTCACCTAATGACTTCCATGACCTAGAGATCTTGGGTTTGATTCTCTCCCACTCTCAATTGTTCAATCTCCAAAAAAAAAATTATTATTATAATTTTTCCACCTTATCAATTCTAATTATGGTTAACTTTTTTTATGACATAAACCAAAATGGTATTTTATCCTTTTTTTTTTATTATTATTATATATAGGGGTTTTTGCATGTATAGCAAAATAGAACAAAAAAATTACATGTATATCAGATTTTCTAAAGATATTCATTTATAGCATAAAATGGAAACGGGCTTGGTAAATTTACCAAAAGGCCCACGACTTAAAAGAACCCTTTATGGGGTTTTTCACGCACGCAACACTTCATCTTCTTCATTTTCTCCTTCATCTTCTTTCCACTTCTATTATCTTTCCATCGAGCTCTCCCTTCTCTCTTCTTCACGCGCAGACCAAGCCCTCCCCCATTTTTTTATCTCTCTTCTTCGTCGCCCACAGTCGCACGCAGACGTCACCGCCCGCACGTCCTCACGCCGCTTCTCCACGTGCGTGTGAACCGCGCCTCGAGCCAGCGCTGCAGACCTGCCCCTGTGCGCGTTGTCCGCACGCCCAGCGCCGTCCTTCAATCTCCATTCCAAATCACAGTGAGTTCTTTTTCATTTTGTTTTCATCGTTTTTTATGTTTTTTTTTTCTCATATGGAGTTTGTGAATCGTTCTCTGTTTTTATGATTTTTTTATAAAATGTGCGTGATTTCGTGATCTTTTGGCGTTTGGAATGAATTTTTTGTTTGATTTGAGGATGAATTTGTTAATTGTGATCATTTCAGAATTAATGTCGACTATGTATGATGATGTACTTGTGCTATTTTCGAATTGGAATTATTGTTGTTTGATTGTGGCTCTTGCGAAATGAATTTGTTGTTTGATTTGATGATGAATTTGTGATCGATTGTTTCAGAATTATTGTGGACTATGATGATGTACATGAGCTATTTTTCGAATCGGAATGAATTTGTTGGTTAATTTGAGGATGAATTTGTGATTAATCGTTTGGGAATTATTTCAGTTAGTCTAGTGATAGAAATCTATTTGTCTAGTGATAGAAATCAGTTAGTCTAGTGATAGAAATCTCTTAGTCTAGTGATAAAAATCAGTTAGTCTAGTGATAGAAATCTATTAGTCTAGTGATAGAAATCAGTTAGTCTAGTGATAGAAATCTATTAGTTTAGTGATAGAAATCATTTAGTCTAGTGATAGAAATGTATTAGTCTAGTGATAGAAATCAGTTAGTCTAGTGATAGAAACCAGTTAGTCTAGTGATAGAAATCAGTTAGTCTAGTGATAGAAACCAGTTAGTCTAGTGATATAAATCTATTAGTCTAGCAATAGAAATCAGTTAGTCTAGTGATAAAAATCTATTAGTTTAGTGATAGAAATCATTTAGTCTAGTGATAGAAATGTATTAATCTAGTGATAGAAATCTATTAGTCTAGTGATAGAAATCAGTTAGTCTAGTGATAGAAACTAGTTAGTCTAGTGATAGAATGTAAAGACCCGACCGGTTTGACGGTCCTAAACCTAGTCTTTACTCACATGTATGCATTCAAAGCGGAAATAACTGACATTTTAAACATTTAAGTACAACTAGATTCCAAGGTTAAATTCATAAATCCAGCATTTAATTTAAAACGGCCCTGGCCAGAGACTTTGAAAATAGAAATAACTTCAATATCAAATAATGATAAAAGCAAGGAATCCAGCATACTTAATTGAAAATCCTAAGGGCTCCGTGCCCACTACATGCAATTCAAATAGTTCAAACATAAAGACTTAGAGTATTTCAAATCCAGTTAAATAAATAACACAGCGAGCTATTCCCATGATCGATCACAGCAGCCTCCAATCATCAAATAGTCGGTCCAGGGTGTACTGTTCTCATGATCCCGAGGGAGCCTCCAGTCGGAGAATCATGAGCGTGCGCGCACACCGCATGCTACTGAAATCTAGGTAGGTGCTGGGTCTAAGTGCAACCTACTCTAGTACAGGATCACATGCCCTAAAGAGACTCGGAAGGTGTCACTGAACATAGGGATGCGAGACCTCAGCATCGAGTTATATCAGCATGATCCACCACTAGCCTGTGAGTCGGTCCTGCCCAAAGGCTGCAGAACTTGGGTATGCCAACACAATGTAAATTGGGTTGGCGAACAGGGACGGGACAAGCCTCCTCATCCTCCTGTCCAATGGGGCAGCGATACGTTGAGCCCACTCGCCCAAGAACTGCCGACTAGGCTATGCCAATGCA